>JAMKCH010023856.1:0-18915 GCA_023653785.1 Ophioderma brevispina
TATTTTTGAAGTTTGGCTTCACTAAATATGCAAATTACACTTTTGGGCCTGAAAATTCTTTGCGACTTGGTTGCAAAATACCCCCGAGTTATTAACATAACTCCAGTCTGATCTCAATAAACAACTTCTTTGTGTCATCTCTATAATTATAGTCGGCGACCTTCCTCCCCGGAAATCTTGTTTACACTAAAAATCTACTCAATTCAAATGAACTCGCACTTGTGTTTGACCTCAGTCCCGTGTTAAGCCCTTGTAGATAGGTAACACGGATCACCAGTTCATTTTCGCCCGAATAACCCCACTAGAACCGGTTCATAGGTGCACACAACCATAGCATTCATTAAGAAATACGACACGCACGGCATAAATGATGTCCAAAACATTGACAAAAGAACAAAAGTAACCAAAACTGACTCCCGTCACTAAATCAAAAATAAAACACGCAAGCAGGCCCAGAGCTCCAAACAATTTGCCGATTTCCTGCAAAACGGACATAACACGGCCGACTAGTTCGCAAATAAGAGCCGACAATATTAAAACATGCCGCTCCCGATGGCAATAATCCCATCAAATTCAATGAATTGATGGATTAAAACATGGCTCAGTTAGACGCGGGTTAAGCATTCTGAAGTTTTTATCTGGAGACCTTAGTAATTCTTCAAAAATCTGATTGTGTTTTTTTCAATTGTTCTATCCGTAAACCAGAATAACCACAACATGTTTCCCTATACTCCATTTATCTTCTCGAGTCAGTGACGTAACGCGTTCAGACATTGTTGGTGCGTGTATATTTTGCTGCGACTTTATATTCGCGTATTAGGGGCATCAGATGCCCCTCATGTTCAATCAATTTATCCTTGAACCTGTCCTTAAATGTGCAACTTGGTCAAAATCATAACCTCCACCAAATTAAAATTCATTCGGATGGCGGGCAAGTGGGCCACCATGAGCCTTACAGTTTGTACACAAATTCACTACGATGTTTGATGTATTTTTGACAAAACACAAAAATGATGACGCGATATCGTGATTTGGCCCGAAATCCTCCAAGAGGTTTATTATGAGGCTAGGTGAAACCATTTCCAACAAATACAAAACACGAAGGTCAATCCTCTTGCCAAAAAAATACTTTTATTCAATTAATTTCAGTGGAGGCAAGGAAATACACAAATAACCACAACATGACCCAGATAGCTTGTAGCTATGTATCTGCGGTTCTTTAAGGACAGTTTATTGTTGTAAGTCAAAGCCCTTCATAGCGAGTTACATATCCTAGTCTACTTACAAAGAGTTATCTACAATTGAAAAGAATGCCACCTGGCTTTCCCATGTTGTATAAATTGAAAGCCAATAAGATTTGCCTGCTATTATTGCCCATTAACCATTTTTACACTAATTGATATATTATGTAACTGGTTATGGTTATAAGGCTTGAACGTACAACAATACACTGTCCGTCAAACGAAGCTAACTTTACAAAGCTCTTATATGGGTCAGTTTGGCTATCATAAGTTATGCCTTTACTCCACTGAAATAATTTTAATTAACACAAATATTTTTCTGCATGAGGGGGTTTGATTGGTACTTCTTGGAAAATTGTTTGCCTAGCCTTATAAAGTACATCTTGGAGAATTTATGACCAATCACAACATGACGATCACATCTTTTTGGTGTTTTGCAAAAACAACAAAACATCCTATTGGACTTTGTGTACAAAACTTTAAGCCCATGGGGCCCACGGCCGACATCCGAATGAATTTTATTTGGTGGAGGTTTATTATTTTGACAAGGGCCCATTTAATACTAGGTTCAAGAAATTGATACAACATGCGGGGCTCTTTTTTGATGCACCGCTAGGGCGTATGCGTACATCAGCAATTTAATCAATGCTCTCGATTTAATTGCGGACTATTGCTTACCCATGAACGTCCAGGGACTGAGGAAGATGAAACATAAAACACAAAATTAATGTCAAACTGGATACGGTACAGCCTGGAGTAACTCAATGATCCCAAACATGTGGCCACAAAAACAACTAAAATTTTGTATCAATTGTTTTGTTTTTTGAAAATATCTTTTTAAAGCACAATCAATAAATTCATACTTAAGTTAAAAAGGGTTAGTTTTTGTGTAGACATGTCCCTATCTGTATGCCATACCTAAACTTCCACAACCTGAATTGCTCTTTTTCTTTAATATGTGCAAATAAGAGACAGTCTATATTTCAAACATTTGGTTCTTCTCAGAAACAATGCTTACAACTCTTAGATCTTAAAAGATCACCTTTAAAATAACAGACACTGGGCAATCCTACTATGTTGGTCTGAAGACAAGGGTCATTTGTAGTTGCTAAGTGTGGCTCTTTTCATAGCCACAAAAGGTGACCTACATGTTTCCTTCCAAGTTTACTGCCCTGAAAAAAGTCAGAGCTCCTCTTCTGATGATGTTTCAGTTTTTTAAACTTGTAATGGTAAAACCAAATCACTAAGATACCAAAGCCAAATTTTGGGCAATCATTTCAAACTCATTTTTTGTTATTCAAGAAATTTTTGCCCCCAAAATACACCTCAATTATTAATTTATTCTCTTAACATGGCATGACAACTGATGCATGCAGCATGAGGTTTTATGGTCACAAAACCACAATGCTGGTCAAGAGTTCTCTTTTGGTTAGATTCAAGTGACCCTTGGTGTAAAAAGCATTGCTTGGTTTCCACTGATATTGGCTACCTCTTAAGGGTCGTGTCAACCCTGGTGCTTTTGTTTTTCCACGAATTTCTTTTCTGATTTTTTTGCAAACCATTTTAATAACATACACTGTGTTTCTTTAGTTCCCAACAAGGTAAATCCACTGCAGACAATCCCGAGCTGGTATTTTTGCCGATTTAAACAGCTATTTGACCATTTTAAAGTCACAAAAACCGCTTGGTTTAAACGGCGTTAATTTTATCACATTTCACGCCGTCAGGCGCAAGTCTCCCATCGCGTCCGCGGTGATTTTTGCTGCGTAATGAATCGTGCTCGTGCTTTTATGTACTTTTTTTGCGCGAACGCATCTTGGAAAAACGAAAATAATAATATTTTGAAAAGTGTAACAAAAGCGGCTAATTTTAGAACCAGAATGAAAATTTCATTTTCTTTTCTTATTTTTCCGGAGTTCGAAGACCAATAATGGTTTGTTCATAGTCAATAAAGATGTATTTTCATCACTTGCACAACATACTTACTCATTTTTGTAAGTTCAAAGATAAAAGTTTATTTTGAGAAAGAGCAGCGGTAATGGCGTGAAAAGTCACTTTTTTACTAAAAAACAACAGATTTTCCTTCATGTTCCATTTCACAAAATTTGGCAAATTTTCAGACAGATACCTCCAAAAATACAGAAGTAAAGGTAAGGTTTAACTTTCCTACATAGCAATCGGTCTTCTCTAGGGACGGTTTTCTCAATTTTTCATTTTTCGATTTCACCTAAAGATAGTCTCCAATATAACTAACGCAATTTTGGAAAAGAAAATAAAAATCACCCTTTTTTGCATTTTTTTCCGCTTTATATGTTCGAAAGTAAGCTCTATTTTCAAAAAATGAAAAAACCGTCCCAGACCAATTTGGTCTTGTTTTCTAAAAAATACATAAGAAATCATGAAAATTCCTAATTGTTTTTGGTTATGGCTGTCTGAAAAAAAAATTTTGGGGCAAAAATCGTGTTTTTTTTTTAGTAATTTTTTCATCAAATACAGGAAAGTTTTACAATTAATCTATGCCTCATCCCGGGTCACATCGCCAATTTTCTTTCTAGAAATGGTATACTTTTACATAAATAACACATTGTGCAAAGTTACAAACCAAAATAGATACTCGGAAACTCACAGTTCACACTGGCCCTTAAATAGTCCTATAAATAAAATGAACACATTGTTTGAAATAGGTCAGAAAATCTATCAAAAATTGTTCATTAAAAAGCCCATTTTACATCTTGGTAAAACACAATAGGGGGATACATGTAGACTTCATATCATAAACATTTTTGCTAGCGACAGGGAAATGGGCAATTGAAAATAATTGGCCTCTTCAACCTTAAAAATCTGCCATTTTCCTCTAACATCAGACACAGATTGCATAGCTTAGAGCAAGGATATGTTCCAAAAAAGAGGAACACAGTAGTAGATTTCTCATTTGCTGAAGCTTACCTTTTCATATTGAAATAATCAGTATAGAACTGTTGAAAGTCGAAGAAAAGAAAGAAAAAATACTTTCACGTTTCCAAATATTAAATTGGTAAAAAGAACAAACCCGATTATCTCTGGTTACTATTTCTTATTTACCCATGTGTGCTCCAGTAAAATCCTAATTGCTATGTGACGAGAAGTCTACACCCGGCAAAATAAGTGCAGGTGGCTCACACAGAAAAAATTGCAATGGATTAAATTTCTGTGGAAATAGAGTGAGAAAAAGTTCTCTGGGGTCTTTTATACAAATGAATGTGTAAAGACTACACAGATATCCTTGCCTTGTGGCGTCAAGAGTCAGAATCCTGTTTGTAGTAATGATTTGTACCAGAGAGTACCTGCTCCGATTGAGGGGGAGTCAACTTGGTTTGGATAGGGGAAAAAAACCCGGGTGCAGAAGAAAGCAACCAAAATTGGGGGAAAGAATTCAAATTTTTGGGAAGTTGATGGCCAAGATGTGAATTGGCTGGGGACTAAAAATACCCATTTTCCCTCAAATTATGCCTAAAAAAATGGGGCCCTTTAAGGGAGCTAAAAGGAGTCTTGCGGCAATTGTGGTCCTAAGACCGGGCACATTGGGCCAGAATGAATCAAGTGGTTCCAAAATTTCCATTTTTGTGTCACTATGGCTTTTTAATTTATTCTCATTTTTATAAAGAAAGGTTTTACTGTTGTAATTCCTTTGAAATATTATCACTCTGAAATTTATTTTAAGGTGAGATTTTCTCTTACAACATCAAAGTTTGTTTAATTTTCCCAATAGCTACCAAAAATGGATCCCAAAATTGGGTAAAACTGACTAAAGTATTATTAATTTTTTAAGAAAAGTCGGAATTATGTCAATTTTACATGATTCTGATATATGAACTGAGAATAAATATTCGACTTTTGTCAATTCAGAGTTTGGTTTATGGATTAAAACCTGCCTAAACGCACTTCAAAATGTGAAAAAAATGCCCTTTTTTTTTTTTTGTTTTTTCCGAGATTAAGACGGAAGTTTAGATTCGTGTAGATTCATTCCCATTCATCTTTAATTTACATACCAGATGTATTCAGAATAGTTTCAACTTATATGATACCCATTTTTAGAGATCTGCCACTTTGTTCCACTCGTGAGCTAGCATATTTTGATCGGTTGTGCCCCGTAATTTAGGAACCAGCAAAATGAACCCGCAAATTATCCTACTACGATATGCCCGGGCCCGGACGGACGCTAAGCTAATCGATGAACCTATTTTCCATGGTATAGGTGGTTGGTCCATGTTTTTTTTTCATTCTCCAATAAGCGTGTCAATCAGCGTGGTATAAGTATCATCACCCGGCTAAACGAAGTTCAACTGGAGAATAGGATTCCCGGTAACATTAATAATTACTCAGGATTTTGAGCTGTTATTAGATTTAGCTTTCATTCAACTTAGATATGGTGATCAAAATGGCAACTAGACATCAGTTATTGTGAAATGTCCACGCAGCGAAATCATACCAAAGAGATAGAACGCCTGTAAGCTTGCAATGGATCATATTTTGGATCGCTATAATGCCAACCAATCAGTGTTTTCAGAAGAACTCTAATTAATCAGGCATGCGGTAATTTAAAAGACTTTCTCTATGATCTTAAGAGAAGATGGATGGGATAAACGTACAATTAAGGGCCTTTCTCCAAAAGCACTCTCATGGCTCGACAAAGAACATTACATTTTCGGTTGCAGTGATAAAGTTTTGACAGAAAGAAATCAGGAAATATCCCTTCAATGTCAACGGACCAGCCAGCCTGGGTTCAAGTAAACTCGGAGGATCCAGAACCAGGACGTCCTACCAAGAATGGCCGTGATCTTTCTGAGAGATCACGGAAGAGAAAAGCACAGGAAATGCTGTCACATACAGAACTACTGAACGTTCCTCTATGCAGCGTCACAAGGAGCATATCAGAATATCGGGATCTTAATATGTTGCCTTAAATTCTGACTATATACGCCGTCACGTCCACCAAGATGAAGAAACTGATTGTTGGGGCAAAACCCCGTTGATAAACCAACGCAGAACCTTCACAACGCTGAACGAGGCATTTTCTCTCTTTTAATACAGACAGGACAAACAGTCATATCAAAAAGTAAGATCTTCCAACGAAACGCAAGAGAGCTGACATCTATCCGCCATACAATAATATCAGAGAAGCCCAAAAGGCATGTTATCCTAATAATATCGCTGTCAACGAGGATTCTGCAAGTGTCCCTCTACAAAATCTGCTAGACCACACGGCTCTAAGAATTATACAGGAAAAAAGGAGGAGCATAACAGAAGTTTTAGAAAATCTCCAAGAAAATCAACAGTTGTCTGGAAACTAATTTGGCAAATTGGGGATGATTGATGGATCGTCAGGACAAAGTGAGTACAAACAAAGTTCAGCCTCACCGGTAAAACTGATGAGAGTGTGTTGCACTACTCTCGTTCGTACAAATGCGGTTTGACGATCGATTTATGGCAGAACCCGGTCCTTCTCACCAGGTTTGCCTCCCCTAAAACTTCAATATGAGAAGGAAACCTCAGAATTGAGTCAAACAGAGCACAAGCGTGTGGATGATGAAATCAAACAATTGCAACCAATGGAATGTGGACACTGGACAGAGACTATGAAATGGACGAGAAAAGCCCAGAAAAGACAATGTGCAAGTACCTTAGATTGCAATAACCTGGTCGATCAAAGGTATCATGCTTTGACAGAGACCAAGTCAACATGGGTGCAGACCATTTTGTGGGGGCAACCCTAAAATGTTCAATGACATGATAAGGCCCCAGCCCACTGAAGAAAACGACAGATTGGACTCTCCCCACTACACAAGTGGATCGGTGCTTTGAAATGATGCTACATATTGCATACAGAATTAATATCAAAAAGTGGCGAGTATCCTCAGAAGAGGACAAGGCCCTATTATCTTCAAAAAAGAAAGAAATTCATGATCGGTTCAAGGCTGAACTTGGATTGAAGGGTGGATGAACCCAAAGCAAGGAGCAGGCAACACAAGATGGCAATACTGCGCGAAGAGCATTTAAAGATGAAGATACGTTTGGCAGATATTTGTGGTTGGATAACACCCTTGTCCATATCTGTTTCATAGGATCTGATCCAATATATGCAAACTTCCTTAGCATGAACAATTTGGACAATAATGTATTAAAACATGCTCAGCTACTGTTCAGCTTACCCCTGTTCAGAATGGCAGTCAGTGTCATGTTCTGTTGATACAGGAGCAAAAATTTGTGGTTCTTCAATGCTTAAAAATTGTGTATGATGAGCGAAGAGGCTCAAGAGGCACGTAACAAGATAACAAGGCACTTCCGCGACAAGCATGCAAGGAAAAAATCTAGGGCGGATACTGAACGATGTCTTCTTCGCCACAATGAAACGATGTCTTCTTCGCCTTAAGTGGTTTACTGGTGATGTTGTAATCAGAGTAAGGTCCACTGAAGAACCACAGTCAGAACCATTACCCTTTGAAGTCAGTGAATGCTTAAACTAAAGACTCCAGCCTTCAAGTGCATGATAGTGACAGTTTCAGACAACGAGGACTCTTAAAAATGTACAAAACTGTTACTGCTAATAATGTCGAAGAAGATGCAAGACCCAATATGATTTTAAAACACAGTAAAAAACTATATTCAAAGGCTCTTATTTACTGATAAAGAGTAACAAAGGCTGACTACACAGTCGCTTTTTTTCGATTTTTCCATTTTGCTGTTGATTTAACATTCAAATCAAAGACCTTTCGGTAATACAATTCCAAGAATACCTAATGACCGAGTATAGTCCACCTTTTTTAAGATGAAAAATACCTGCAAATTTGGGGGTGGGATAATGCCCGAAATCTTGCCCGAAGACGGAGTGACAATGTTGGCCACTCGCCACATTACACATGTACAGCCACTTCATGACTCTGATTTGAAGACTCAGAAAGTTTGAAAAATGATGTTTTTCGATAGTACGTGTTTTCCCACCTATTCTGAAAGTAGATTTCATCTTTCGTCATGTAACTAACCATGACTTATCATGTAACTTTAGTGATTTTTTTTAGCAGAAACGGCAAAAAACGACACGAAAATAGTCGCGAAAACTGAACCCAATTGGCCATCAGTTGTTTTTTTGGCGGCGGCCATATTTGGTTTACTGCCAAATGCCCTCTGACCCTTACACACGCGGGCCTTGTTAAAATATTCTTTCGTGTCAGAAAACAAGAATACACCAAAAACAACATTTTAGGAAATGAATTTATGAACTGAATAATTTTTATGGACATGTATATTTTTTACTGAAAATATGGAAAAAGAGTGAAAAAAATATGTGAATCACGTCTGAGTGAAGTAAGTAGAAAGCATTGAGAGTGTGGACCCCCAGAAACCTGTCTTCTGCTGTGTTTCTATACTTTTAAAAGGTATGTTTTTCACAAACTTGTTATTTTTTTTATATTATTTAAAATTGGTTTTTTTGATATTTTATACATAAGATTAAATATGGAAGTTCTATTCAGTGTATGGAAAATGCATATCATTGCAATTCAAGGCTAAAAGGTTTGGTGTTTGAAGAACATAGGTTTCTGAATTTTGCAGTCAGTGTAGGCCAATTTTTGGCACATGGCGGATAATAAACGGATCTTTAGAATTTCTGAAATTTTTCCTAAAAACTTAGGGGTGGATTATAATAGAGCATGGGAATATACTGGGTCAGTACGGTTATAATACTAAAGTTACTCCTCTGTCAAAAGTAGGCATATGGATCAAAGAATTTCTGCCACAAAGTGTGTAGAAAGGGGCTTCTGTAAGTAATTTAAAGTGCAAAACTGTTCATTATTATAAAGATATGTCAGTAAAGTGAAGGAAAACAGTATCTGTATGACGTAGCCAGCGGTTCTGAAAAAAATATGTGTACTTTATGGTCTACAAACAGTATAGTGGTCTTAGAAACCAATGAGTTTTTATTTTGATTGGAATCAAATCAACAGAAATCAAAAGATATTGCACATGTACTTTAAAACACTGTCTAATACTATTGAAATTATTCTCATTCCCAAACCTGTTCTCGGTTTCATAAATCAAAGAATTAATTTGCTTTGATTCCATGGGGGTTTTGGCTCCGGTCCAATCAAAAATAACAGCATTAAGGTGAGTCATAGAGAATTCAAAAACATGGTTTTTATTGTATTTTAGAGTGCCAAAGTCCATTTTAGTCTGAAAAATGTTTGTAAAATATGTACGTTGTTTGGTAATATGACGAATATTAGGCTCGTCCAATAGAAAACCAAGCATTTTGATGAGTCATAGATAAATCTAAAACTGTCGCATGAATTTCTGGGGTCTAAAAACCCCTTATCAGTTTTCACAAAATTCAATCGATAATGTAAATAATTTGTATTTATACTAGTTTTTATTAGGGCAATCAGGGAAGGAAAGGAAACAGTATTTTAAATTTTTTTGGGGGGGGACGTCATCCATTTTGAAAATAATCTATTTAAATCGTGGGTCTGAAAACCCGTAAATACATCAAATCCTAGTTTTGATAGGCTTCTGTAAAAGTGCATTTAATTGTGGCAACCCACTTTGACTTCATTCTGGCCCACTGGCGGTTGCATGATTGTTGAAAGCATGTCTGAAGAGCTGGAGAAGTTGTGCACAATGGGGGTCTTGTGGGGGTTCTTGGACTGCTAAAGTAGTGCCCTCACCAGCTACTACAAAATCTTGATTTGGTATCATTGTATTGGTGTACTTTAGGCAAAATGATGCGTATTAATCATTGAAAAAGTTGCCTGTATACGATTCCACTGCCACAGCATTAGCACAACTAGCTGACCAACGATTAAAAGTGGTCATGTACCAATTAAAATTTAGCCTCTCGACTGTTACAGTTATTACCTACATGAAATTTCACTGGTATGATATGGTAGCGGAAGGCATGTGGGCTGCAGTTAGTACCCAAGTATTAGTATTGACGTCCTGAATGGTCCCACAACGGTTCATCGAAGTGGTTTTGTTTCATCTGAACAAAGGTCCCTTTCCTTAGGACGATTTTGATTGAAGGAACCGGAATTCCCAATTTAGTTGAATTTAAGGTGCATTGTGATCCTAGCCCCTCTGGCATGATATACATGGACGTGCGTAGGATATCCTCAAGAAAAGTTATTTCTAAAATTTCAGTTGATTCTGGCCATGTGTTTGAGT
This sequence comes from Ophioderma brevispina, assembly GCA_023653785.1. NCBI lineage: Eukaryota > Metazoa > Echinodermata > Ophiuroidea > Amphilepidida > Ophiodermatidae > Ophioderma > Ophioderma brevispina. The sequence continues at coordinate 10,434 of JAMKCH010023856.1, forward strand.
TTGAGCAATTTTTGTATCACACTGCACATAGGGCAACTGGTTGTAATTTTTGTCCATTACGGACAGAAATACCAAATTACAATTTTTGTCAAGGGTTTATTGATAATGCACATGTATACAATTTGGTACACCTTGCTCTCATGCCTGGAAAAAAAAGTGGGGAATTTGGAATGACATCTCGGGAATTTTGATATTTGGAGGGAAATCTTGGTCCTTTAAATAAAGAATAATAATTGGAGAAAACTGGATTATATTACTGGAAAATTTTGAATTTTTTTTCCAGCCCTGCCTACTCTATTTAATAAAAGCCAAAGGTTCAGAGATATAAAAATCGCATTTTTTGTTAGGGAATTTCAGGGGACATGCTGTGAATTATGAATGCCCCTTAAAAAAAAAATGCTAATATTAAAAAAAAATGGTAGTAAAAAAATAATGAGGCCAGATTCTCTTTCAAGTCAGCACAGGGAGTCCGCACTTGAAGAATTCCTGATTTCTGAAAAAAAAAAATCCGATTCTGCATCATAATTACAGGCCTATAGCCGTATCAGTTTAGTTTTGGCCAAAAAAATGAAGGAAAACGGATCACTAAATTCAATATAACAACAAGAACAACATTGAATTCTATGTCTTATACCATGATCTATACAAAGGGAACAATTGCTCCATTCAGACTAGCCTGTCTTAACACCAGCTAAACTTCAAGGTAGTCTGGGGTGATTTTGACCCATTTCTGAATCCAAGGGTTTTGTTACACAAGTTGTACTTCTCCTAATCGATTCATGTAGTCCACAATCCTTTGTTGTGTAGCAAATACAAGTACTTTCAGTGTACACATGTAGCTAGTCTATGAAATCAGTTAGATGAGAGGGAGGACCACCAGTAAATCCTATGAGGGAAGGAAGGCCCTCCCCATTGCTGTACTTATGTGTTTAGACAATTTGGCACTTTGTGAGCAGGTTTCTACATACAACACTGCACTTGAAGTGTGCTTGATGCCTTATAATTCTCCCTATTTTCATGTAAACATTGACGTTTACAAGATAATCTATGAAAGGAACCTACCTTCTCAACCTTTATCTGTATGCACAAAAGTTAGGACCTGGTATAAGTCAAATAAAAGGTTTGTCCAAAATTGACTAGCTATAAATTCACATTTCTACACCACTAGCATGCAAATTTTAAGATTAAAATGAATAGTTCAAAATTAATCAAAATGTCATGTCAATGCAAATGAAAAATGTCGGGGGAATAAATTTACACTTGGACACTGTCACACAAACAAAACCGCTCCGTTGCTTCCTGGTTAATTTATGCGCATGCGTACTGATGCTTGCGTGAATATATTGTAGAGCCGGGAAAGAGTCGGCGATTCACCGCCAAACAGCGCCGAAATATGAAGTACAAATTACCTTTTCACGTGAAATATATCTTACAGAAATGTAGCCGAAGTCCAAGGAACAAAAAAACCATGAGGGCTGAATGCGAAATAAACGGTAAAGGGTGGAATTTTTGATCCTAACATTGCACTATTTGCCGCTGCACGGCGATTAACCGCCATATGAAAATAGAAAGCTTTGAAAAAAATAAAATAATGCAGGGGGGGGCCAATAAATTACGTAATAAAAAATCAAGTTAGCCTAAGTTATTGCCCTCAAATAGAAATCACGTTGCCTACGTATTTTGGGTTAGTATGCGACAGATAATTAACTATGCAAAACCTTACCTTATTTCGTCACCCCAAGCTGGCCAAGCTAGCTGGGTTCCAACAGACTTACATGGCTGACGATAATTATACTAGAGAACAAAAGTGATGAGAATTTTGTACGTAATTCGCTTGAGGTGCATCCGAATACGCACACACTGTGGTGAAGGCGAAAGCAGATTGTAACAAATGGGTCAAATTATGTTACTGAAAATTCTATATAAAAGACACTTACAATTTAAAAACTGCATGCAAGGGTGAGAGTAGACTTCTAACTATTCATTTCGTCCCATTATCTTTCGTTTTAATTAGTTGGCATGTTGAAAAAGGCTTTAACTTCTGGAAACCATATGTCCTTCAGAGTTATGTGATCTAGGGCGCACGTGTATTTTGGCGATGGAGGTCACGGATCAGAAACGAAACCCTCTGCCAGAAGGCGATGTTCATTATTTACACATAATCACGGTCTCTGCGGTTTGAAATGGAATACAAACAAGTACTGAACGTTCACATGTATGAACACGTGCTTTAGTCGTGACAGTAAGACCACCTGTTTTGTTGGCCGCCATTTTTGTTTTTTACCCATTGGAGGAAATGACACGGTCGAATTAAAATTCGCCGATTTCTCTTGGCAGTAGGAATGCATTCATAAAGGAGGTGGCATGCGGTTAAGAAGCTGTAATAAACCTTAACGGTGAGGTAAGTTAGGAATAATATTCGTAGTGTAGCGTGTTGTCCCCAAGTCAAATCACCACTTGGGCTTGTTCCAAATGTTTTTCAGTGGTGACGCTGCAAGCTGGCAACAATCCCAGGGGCCACCCAGGGTGCGTCAAGATTCCGAATGTAGGTTATCAGGACTCGAGATGGGGATTATTTAGGGCATGTCACATGCCAATATTTACGCATTTCAAAAGTAATTCCCTACAAGGTCTACCATGAAACCCTCATAAATAAAGATTAGGGAAACTATGAGTACATTTTTATTTCTTGTAAACCAATATATGAAAATATTATAATTATTTCAACAAGTATTATACATCATTCAAAAACATGCCCTACTGCGCAACGATGGTCACGTGGGCGGTTTCGACGGGGAAATACAATTCTGAAATTTTCCTCGGAAAACACAGATGAATTTGCTCCGACCTCTAAAACAAAAACCCGACCTCAATGCAATGACTGCTATCACGTATATATGTGCTAGTAGTTTACCGATCTATTTAGTGTCATTTCGTACCTAAATCGAAAATTTAATTACAAGAGTCCGCTCAGTTTTTAAGATGTCAAAATTCATAAATCTATGGGGAAGCCATAGATTTTTTCACCAAAAAATCAACGGGGTGGCCGTTTTCGTTTGATTTTGCGAGGACTCAGTAAGGTATCATGATTGAAAATTTACTCATCGAACTCGCATGGGTACAACATTGACCTGTGATTCAATTCATAAAAAAAACTTCGTCTGAGCAATGATGAGTCATCAAGCAAACTCTGGTTCACCGAACTGTCACCGGCGGTCAGTGACGTCATTAATTAGTGTCGCACTCATTAATTAGCAGAATCCCCCATTTCTAAAGCACAGTGTTTGTGTGTCAAACTTAAGTTTGTAACACCCTTGGGTCTAACTCTTCTGTACATACGGACCTTACCCTCCCATCCCGGGTGCGTGGGGCTCACATACATGTATGAAATGGATATTTTTGCAAGGTCTGGCGCTCCAAACCAAAGGCATTCGTGACAGAGGACTAAAAAAAATAGGCAGTCCTTGGGGTGAGAGACAGGGTTTTTTGGGGAGGACAAATTTGCAAAATTTTCTAAAAAACAGAGATCTTTGGGTAAAAATTTCCTCCTAACTAGGAGTCCTTTAGTTAAACATGGGTAAATTTAAAAAATCTGGAGTCTTTGGTGTCGAGATTTAAAAAAATATGGGTGAGGTTGAAAAATATGCTAAAATGGGGGGTCTTAACACCTACCACATGTCCCCATCCAAGATGGAGTGTCATCCCCCCTTCCCCTGGGCCTCCCATACAGCACAAACCCTGGGTGGCTCCTCTTGAGGGGGTGGGGGAGGCCATATCAATAACAAAAAAGACACCTCACACCCACATCCAAAATAAAAAATGGTCTGGTTTACAAAACAAGTCTTCATAACATGATTACGAGATATTACGATCAAATATTAGTCTTATTCAACGGATGGTTCTTGCTTGATTTTGAGGTGAATTCGCAAGTACAAATTTGTATATAACCAATATAAAAGCTACATTGTAGCCAACAATCCTTTAGCATACCCTTAGTGACTTAGGTGGGTGTGTTACTAAAGAAACGCCAATTCTCTAAATGGATGTGACTGGGAAAACCTGCACATGTCGCACAGGGGACAGTTTGAAAAAATAAATGAAAATAAGCAAAATACAAGAAAAAGAGCTAAAAATCTGTTATATGCCTTTATTTTTTGTCAGATTATAAGGCGTATCTTTTGATGTGTGTATCAAAGAAAGAAAGAGAAAGAAAAAGTTAAACAGTCATGGAAACTTAATATTTTTTCAAACTCTGAAGTGATAGTAAAAACTCAAAAGCTAAATTTGGCGGGTTCCAGATCGCATCACAAACAAATGTTAAAGATACTGTAATACCTGTATGCTTGGTTGGGTTCAAGAATAAGCCAAGATTTGTTAACCCCCCTGCGGGTCTATCGGCCGATTTTGATGGTTTTATAAATTGTTTCATTGCGGTTTATCCAGCCATCAGAAACATGGTAAGAAAACCTTAATGTTGACAAATATATTGCAGGTTTATTTGACCGGTTACTTCAAGGTAATACCGGATATCATATGAGCCAATCAGAGATACGTAAGAAAAGTGGTAGACCTCAGGTGTTTAAGTCTGAGGTCAAACTTTTTACCTCAAATTAAACAAAAACTCTGTCACTTGAAACTTCTTCCCAAGTGGAGCAGATGGGTCCAGAGATGGTCCTTGGTTCAGAGAATAGCAAGGTTAGTTTCTACATTCAATCCCGGAATTATGGTATTTTTTTGCTTCAAGAAGTGTTAAAATAATATGAAATCTTTAGGACTTACCTTTCCAGGATAAAAAATTTTTTACATTACATATTTTGAGTAAGCTTATGAAACCGAATGTGCTATTTCTTTAAGCATAAGTTTGTTCCCCTTTAATCCTTATAATGTCTAATATATAATATCATACCGCTGGTCTGTCTGTCTGTCGGTTGGCCGCCGTCTCTATTTTCTCGGAGAACGAGGATCGCACGTTCCTGAAACTTGGTGGGTGGGTGGCCCACTTGGAACGAACGAAGACTGAGTTGTATTGGTTAGTGGTCCACATGTATCGGAGGTTCATTCAAGGTCAAAGGAGGTCAAATGGGGGGGTAAACGATGGCTTGTATTGAATGAAACTTGGTGGGTTGGGTCTATTGTTGATGCGGGGTCATTCAAGCCAGTGATCGCGAAACCCAGGTGATAGACGAAAACCCAGGTGATAGCGAAACCCGGGGACCGCCCTTAGTGGTCATAAGGTGACCTTTTTAGCCAATCAGCAGCATGGTTAGAAGGGCTAAAGACCACAGTTGTTAAAAATATTTTGAAAGCTGCTTTCAATTGGTTATTGAATGAAAATACAATGTAATTAGCCAATCGAATGCGGTATGAAAGGCAGTATGCCCTGGAAGATGAGGTATAGTGTTCTTCCCACAATGCATTCTCCAATACAAGAGACAATTTGCCATAGATCTCATAATGACTCTGCGTAAGTGCTCATTTCCATCGGGAACTTGTACCAGCCTCAAGTCAGCTAATAATAACGATTAAAGCGTAATATTATACTAGAAATATCTTATCTGTGACGTTGCAAGTAGTTGTTAATCGGTAGGTAGGGTACGGACAAGTAGGGTACGTTTATGCTCAAAAATACCACCTTTTGTCATGAATTTCAACTCAGTTTCTTAGTTGTTTTTGTTCCTTTGATATTCTTCACATTTCTGTAAGAATTCCTCACATGGAAAAAGGGACTTTGTATTGGTTTTAGGCAGTCTGGTAACATGAACAAAAACAGGATCTCTTTGTAAACATAAACTCTGATCCATGTTCCCAGATGGAAATGGCACTTAACGATATCATTAAGGAGATCAATGCAATCGTCTATTTTGCACTTGTTTGTCGCAGGAGTTTATAGTTATGTTTTTTTTAGTACTTTTTTGTCCTATAAACTGATGTGACTGACAACCATTGCAAAATGTATTGTTAGTGAAGAAACACTAACCTCCTATTGTGACTCTGGTGTCAGGATTGTAACTAGATGAAATGTGGTTTTTTAAAGACCAGGCTGAGTGTATATTCCCCCATTTCTGAAGAGTGATTACATAGCATAGGGTATGCACCTCACATTTTACCATCAGGTTCGCCCAGTTTATTTGATATTACAATAAGGCCAGACGCTATTTGTCTGGACAAGACCGTTGTAACAACAGCAAGCCCCACACTCTCCACAATCAAGCATACATGTACATATAATCTGGGAATCTATGGCTTTATCCTTCTGTACTATACAAATATAGCACCAATAACAGTACTTTGAGATAAAACTGCAAGACATTGCACGATCACACATTCTACACCAAAAGAGCAATCTTATTATTAGTACTTTAAGACATCAGTGAGTACCCCAAAGAGTCAAAATATTTGAAATTTGCAAAAGCTTAATGAGTGAAGGATAATCTTTAGCATTTTGTAGGTCATGTTAGGATACCTACATGAATATTTGTTACAGATATTCAAAAATCTGATTTTGATTTTTTTTTCTGATTTAGCAAACTTGATAATATTCATAAACTGTCCAAAAAGGTGGCATGGTCTAGCGGTTAACAAGCTTACCTCTGGAGCAAAGGGTCCTCGGTTCTAATTTCAGTGGTCCACTTGCTGGATTTATTCGGAACTCCATTTGGGAGTTGATTTGTATAACAGATATTGATTAAAACCTGAATAGCCACTTTCTCCATGGTTTCATTTGAAATGGCAAATGAACCATGAAAGCTTGCACTCCCATCCGGTGTGTGTTTCAATTAAGTGTGGTTTGAATGTTCAATATGAGCGCGTTTACTGCTGCCTCCAAGTTGCATTGTTTCTGTCTAGTAATTATTACGTTGTCCTTCTCTAGCAAGTTGGCTACAGGCCACGATGTGAGATTACAATAAACCTTGATTTATTATTATTTATTATATTAAAGTAACAAGCACATGACCGATCATGGTCTATCACCGTGCCACCTTAGAAATTCATTACTAATTCGGTTTATTCTGTATAGTGGAATAGGCCTACTTATTTTTCTTGAAACTTCTTGAAAATATGCAATTAGCTCATTAATATGAAACCTATAACCAAGACTATATACATGACCTCGTGTTCTATCACCAGGATATGTTAGAAGTTCCTTGACTATCGGTTTATAAGGTCTGTAGAGTGGGATTAATGATGTTATAATAGTGACCATCCATCAGTGGCAAAGGCATCCTCTGCATGATCACATAGGGCCACAACCTCTTATGGGGAAAAAATATCAAGCAAAATTGGGCAGTAATACATAATTTACTATCATTGCCAGCACCCAAGAAATTAAAGTTGTTTTAAACTTAAAAACAATACTTTAAAACCATATTCAAAATACCAAATCCACATATAGGCCTATAAGGATAAAAGAATTTAACAATGTGAGAAAAAATTAAAGATGTATGTTTTTACCAAATTGTCTTTCTTTTGTTATTCATTTTTGGTCAATTTTGCACCATGTCACAATCAGGCCCTGTCTATGAGGAAATTCTAAAGCGTAAATTTTAATCTCTAAGAATACTACCCTTATCAAATTAAAATTGGAATGAATGGTATGTTGCAATTACCTCAACCCATTAAATTTCAAAAACAAAATATTTAGGACACTGTAGCTGATATTCCTACATCAAACATAAAAGGGGTCTTAACACACCTATGCAGAGAGCAAACAGTGGCATAAATCAATTCAGTTTATTTTTTCTATTGGCAATGGCATAAATAGTACAGACAAGACACTTTCCCAAGTAGTTAGCTTCAGTGAAACACACACCTGCATAATTCCCATGATGATCCAACATTCACAATGTTTCAATTTTCCTGCCCCACCTTAATGTGTGTGCCCCACCTCAAATGTAAAGTGCCCCTTTACATTTGCCATTGTAGTATTTTAAATTGGACAATCACCTACTTACTCTTTCAGGAACTTAGAAGCCTACCAGACCTGAATTCTATTTATCAAAATCAAGTTCATCTTTCTGACTGGGATTACTCTGTACTTGGAAAAATAGAAATGGCACATTTTGTTTTGCGCACATATTGTGTGAATTTATCACTGTGTTTGCAACATATTATGATATTTGTTCAGAACTACAAGGCAACAAAATTCAATTTTGTATCATTTATTAACCTTTTTGCTCAAATATTTGTATAATTGAATAAAGTTGGTTACTTAGGGGGAATAAGATATTGTTTAGACTGAAACAGCTAATTAGTAGTTCTGATCAATTAATTACTGATCAAAAGCACTTAGAAGCTTGGGCGTGCCAAATACTAATCTAATTGAAAGCTCCCATTCAAATAGTCATAAATAGGTATGCAGTGGAATTTCAGTGAACTTCAGATATTGGGTGCCCTTCCTTAGTTGTGCCATGTGTGAGACAATGGAGCTTTGCAAAATCCGGCTTGGAATCCCCCAGCCAATGAGTGCTTCAGTTTGGGTTTC
>JAMKCH010023857.1:0-40320 GCA_023653785.1 Ophioderma brevispina
ACTTAATATAAACAAATTTTCAGTTGCTCAAAATATTCAAGCATCCCTTCCTGATCATTTTAAGCAGTTTCCATGGGAGGGGTGTCACGGTACATTGTGTGTGTATACCATAAATAATGAATTTCCACCAGATTTTTGTCCCGCTTGTCATAAATACTTGGTGCAAAAATGCTTGAACTGATTTTTAAAGTTTTGAAGAAATAAACCTGCAAATACCCGTTTTGTTAATTAGACATAATGTAAACTCTGTTTTATGTAACAAATATAAGGTTAGTAGTGTATTCAAGATGCCTTTCGATGTAATAATGAAATAACAGTAAATAATGAATTAATGAAATCGGACCTCGTCACCTCTTAAAAATCTCCAACAGGAAACTAAGAATCAACTTCCATTGGCCTAAAGGCTAAGCACTGGCAAGTGACCAGAATTAGTAGACAGCCCAGTACTGGCAAATATTTAATTTCTACTGCCTGAACTGAACATGAATTGGCCAGCACAGCCACAAGTTTGTTTACATTTTGCGCCGTTTTGCCTGTCATCGTACATCAATCGGTATTTACACGCATCGCATGCATGCCAGTCATGCACTGTACAAAAAAAAAACGGTGACAAAGTTTTGTATTACCGGTGCGACCTATAGTACCATCAACATGGCATTCATGCCCATGCCCGGCAATGAGTTTCAATGTTTATCACTCTGCACTGATCATGCTGATCATCATACTTACTGGTCAGTGAGTGACTGTGTCACTGTCACAGCCTAGTCTACTCTTTTGTTAAATAGAAACGATATAAATATCATAAGTAAAGTTCCCACCTCTGGGGACATCAAGGATTTCGAATGCCTCCTGTCGTGTGAGACCCATTTTTATTTTAAAAAAAACTTTCACGCTGTAGTTTCTTCCGTCATTCTACCTTCTGCCTCGAACAAATAAAGTCGTGACCATTCATGTCAGTCGCCATGCTTTAATATAGGGTTGGGCGATATACAAACTACACTACACCTAGGGAAACTATTGCTCCAGATCATTACGTCATAGCTACAAATTGCGAGAACTTTCGAGATAACTTGAGAAAGAAATACAAAAAGAACAACTAAACATTGTATATGTTCAATTATTTCCGTGTATTTTTTCTTCAGACAGCAAATTTGAGGAGCAGAGGATAGCTCCTAACACTTTGGGGGGGGGGGGGGGGTGGAAAAGATGGAGCTTCGGATATCAAAATGTTTCCTTTTAGAAATTTGTTGATCCTCTTTTTGAGGGTCTTAACATTTTTCACCCCCTCATGTTGTCAGACAAAAAGCAACAATTAGTCTAGCAGATTATATGGGTTCCCATGCACCCCCTTAAACTAAATTCTAACATGATTTTGAGAACAACTATGCCATCTTCTTCAAGAATTATGATGTTACCCAAATCAAATATTGTTCTTATGGGTCAATCTTGGATTAAAGGTACATTACGTGATTCCAGCACCTGTTTTTTCATTGTTCACTAGATGATATCCTTGAGAAAAGCTTATTCACAAAATTTGAGTTGATCCCAATCTTGCGGTTTTGTGTTATGCGCAATTGCATGTTTGTTTCCCACGGTCACATAGGCCACTGTGCTGTAATTTCTGTCAGTTTACGGACAGAAAATACAAAGTTGCGAATTTCTTACAGATACGACCGAATTTGCACGTAAGATTAGGTACATGTGGATTACTAAGGCTAACGGTTCAGATGATATAAAAATCTATTTTTTGACGTAAGTCGGGGGACGAGGTGCGGATCACGAAATGCCCCTTTAAGGGGGATTAATCGTACAAAGTGGTTCAATTTAGTTGAAAAGTAATCTCAAATGATTCGTCTCATCACAAGGAATCAGAAAATATATAGTTTGGCATCTGTGATGTTCAGTTACAGAGATATGGTTGAAAATGCAATAAAGGTCATTGAACTTTTGATTGGTCAATGTAGGCCCTAATGTAGGCCAAGGGTCCAAGTTTTCAAAATGCTTCAATCTTTACAAAATTGGTGTCAAATTGTTGGTATGAACATGAGCAATCTGGAAATGTAGAGTTTCCACGATTTCGATTTTCTGTTTTTTTTTTTTTTTCGTGTATCGTTTAGGAAAGAGACGAGTAGTCTCTAATTCCCATACAAAACAATAGGCCTACAAATTTGATAATATAGGTAACTTTACACCGAATTTTACCACCTAACTAAACATCCCAGATAGTGCAAATCATATCTTTCTGGATTGCTCGTGGTCATACCTATAATTTGATACCAAATTTGTCAAGTTTCATACATTTTGAAAGTTTGGCCCTGTACAATAACGCGACGAATCAAAAGTACAATGACCTTTATCAAATTTTCAACCATAATTATGTGTAACTGAATATTACAAATATGCCAAAGTATATATTTTCTGATTCCTTATGATGAGACGAATCATTTGAGATACGTTTCAACTAAATCACACTATTTTATATGACTGATCTCTTTAGATACAGATGGCCGCCAAACGGACCCCTTGAGACAATATTTGATTTTGGTAACATCAAAATTCTTTTTTAGTTTTCAGGGGGTGCATGGGAACCCATGTAATCTGCTAGACTAAATGTAGGGGTGTATGGGCAGCCCTACTCAGAAGTGTGGCCCTGGCCATGCAGTAAGGCCAAGGGAAATTGATTTTTAGTTTCATTTATTTTGTACAAAAATGAAAACTTGATAATAAAAACAAATTTTCATTTGCTCAAAACATTCAAGCATCCCTTCCTGTTCATTTTAAGCACTAAGCAGTTTCCTTGGGAGGGGTGTCACATTATACCATAAATAAGGAATTTACTCCAGATTTTTGTCCCGCTTGTCATCATACTCGGTTCAAAAATGCTTGAAATGATTTTGAAGAAATAAACCTGCAAATACCCGTTTTGTTAGTTAGGCACTTGTAAACTTTGTTTTATGAAATGAATATATAAGGGAAGTAGTGTCCCAGCTACCCAGGTAACAATAGGCCCAATGTCACTGGGGAAGATTCATGAAGTAGGCCTGGACATTACAGAGTCCGCAAAAATATCCTTAAGTTGCACAAAGTTTCTAAAATCTGCCATTCGCAAACTTCAGGTGACTTTCCCGATTTTTGAAAATTTTGCCTTATACTTGGGACATGGGGCCTGTTTGAGAAAAATCAGGTGTTGGGTATAAGTTCTGCAATTGATGGGCTTGTTTAACACGTCTCACAAGCGTCCCTTGGGACTGCAATTAAGTGATTTTAATGGCCTACAAACCTATCTTTTCGCTTCATTTTGATCGAAATGCTTATATAACGACGCTCTATGGCGATAAGAGGGCCGGGGTGGGGGGTCTTGGGGTCACATTTATATATCAACAAAGGCTGGGGTATATGGACGATGACAAAGTTAGGTACAAACTAAATTGGAATCAACTTCGATTTGATCTCAAGCAGATGTTAAATTAGTGATTTCGAATATTGTGCAAGTCTCAAGGGAGCAATCGGTTTGATTTTTTGGGTGTGTGTGGGTGTGTGGGTGTGTGGGTGTGTGGGTGTGTGGGTGTGTGGGTGTGTGGGGTTATGGCTGATGACTGGCATGTGTAAATCATGGTTAAATTTACCTTTATTCGTTTTTTTAAGTACATTTAAACGCCCTTTTTTTCTTCTGAAATGTCGTTTTGATTTTAAGAAGGAATAATACCAGCTTTTATGGTTTGCAAATCATCTGAAAGTGATTTTAAGATTGTGTTTACGCATTTTTGAAAAAAAATCGCTGTGCGAGCCTGATTATTAACTTGGTATACTTTTAAACATGATTGGATCAATTTAAAAATTTGACCCCTGTTATTGACCTTTGACTCCCGAAAAACCAATTTCCCCACCCCCTACGATAACTCACTTTTTTTGGGTAAATGTGATACCCATACCTCCAAAAATCAGTTGAAATCAGCTTCTTTAAAAAATTTTCACAGATGGAACTTACTTTAGGGATACTAACGTTATAAACGTTGTAACAAGGTTTAGCTTTGGTCGTGGACGTTCTTGTTTTACGTCCAAATACCTTAACACTTAAGTGACCATGCAAGGGGTTTTCACTCCCGTTGGTGCCCAAGAGGGGGGTTCCATGGGACCCCCCCCCTACGGAAACCACTTTCCCGGGGGAATTTTTGGACGAAATTTATACCACATGTGGAGAGTCATAAGACAACCACAAATCAGCAATAAAAAATGAAATTTGTTATTTGGGCGGCAAATTAGGGGCAAACATTGTTTTCAAAACACGCGAAAAATGGGCAAAAAGACGGAAATTTCAAATGAGCTTTGCGCTTACATCAAACTTTTTGAAAACTTATTTTTTGTTGCTATCTACTCTAGAAGACCCAAATAACATATATTTAACACAAAACTTGCAGTTTTAGGGAATCTTGTATTTTTACGGGGGTTGCAAAAATACAGGTCATTTTCCCATAGCCTTTATACAGTAACGGTTTAGCAACGTCCTCAATGAAATTGATTGTTTTCAGCACATAAAGGGTTAATTATTTTTTACTGTTAATAATAGTTGTTTACTTATATGTATGTATGAACAAATATCAGCAAAAAAAATTGGGTTGGTTCTTTGATTTTTATAAATATTCTCAGATGACTTCCGTTAGTGCCCAAGGGGGGTTCCATGGGACCCTCCCTAATTAACTCATTAACGGCTTGGCCGATTTTAATTATTTTGGTATGCCAAAAGAAGAGCCATTTTAAAAGTCAGACAATTACAAAAAATTTCGGCGCAAAAATCCCACGCGCAAAGCGGCCAGCGCGAAAGCAAATTTGGAGGGTCCCTAGGACCCCCCCGGTCACTTAAGTGTTAAAGTGCACATAGACATGTTTTAACGTTATCAGGATGTTAGATGGGAACGTTCTTGACACGATCATAAAACGTTCTCATATCGTTCATAAAATGTCATGATGTTAAAAGAACATTTTAATTAATTGCCTAATTAAAAGCTAATAATTAATGAAAAAAGTAAGTGACGTTCTATCGGAGGGGTAAATTGCAAGGGAATCTGCATTAAGCACTTTGCACAGATTATGACAGACACAAATTTTCTCACTTATCTTTTACCCGAGAACCGTGAAAGTCCAAACACTTGACGAATGGAATTTTTGAAGGTTAATTTATTTACATATAATAGTCAGGACATTTACCGTATTAAGTGTTTTAAACTCTTTTTTTCAAACTGAGTGACCTATTAAATGACACACTTTATTACACTGAAATTTAGAAACTATCTATACACCGAAAAATTAGATACACGATGATAACTAATATATGTCATGGCCGAACGTTGTGATTTCATTCTTTATTTTTCTTTTTGTATTTTGCAAATGATATTAAAGCACTATGTTTTTAAGTCATCCTATTAACCTAATAGGGCCTAGCATTATAGTGTCACAAAACAACGAAACAAACTATCACCAATTTAAAACGTTTGGAAACGTTTTGTGTTAACTTATTAATAAATTAATTGATTTATTCAAATTTATTATGCCACGTTTCATGAATTAAAAACAAATGGAAATGTTGCATGATTTGAAAACGTTACCAAATGACATTACAAAGTTAAAAAATAAATCAAATGTTTTATAAATTCACAAAATGCGTTTTAATGTAGAACATTTGGGAAGAACGTTATATGCACGTCGCATAGCGTAACTTCTTAATAACAGCAAAAGACTCAAAGAGATTTCAAAAAAATTTTAAACGTTGCAAAAATAACGTAAATATATGTTTGTTTACTTTATAACGTCCAGAAAACGCTCTCTGGATGTCTTTAAAAAGCGCATACAACCTGCACGATTTATCCATAATCCGAACAATTTCGAACCACTCTGCAACGTTAGCTAACGTTAATAACCAACGTCGCGAACACGTTGTGTGAATGTAGAATTTTAAGCGACAAGACTCGTTGGCAGAAGTTTATTCCAACGTTTGTTAAAATGTGGTTTAAAACCCGGTCCAAAATGTGACGTTCAAGAACGTTCGTATAACTTGATAACGTTATCAGAATGTTCTTTTGGACGTTTGCAAAGTCCTGACCAAACCCTAACCAATCTCGGACGTTTTGTGTTTCGGTAGCAAAAAAAAAAAAGTTCCCCGAACGTATTATAGACCGTTTCGTTTACGTTTTGTGAACGTTTCCTCAAAACGTTTTCTGGACGTTTTATTGTGGAGGGTCAAAAACGTTGTAAAGAACGTCATTTTAAAACGTTTCTAAAACGTTATGAGAACGTCCAAAATTAAAAATTAAATACTAATAATTAATGAAACAGTGTTGCATCGTAGGTGTATATTGTATTTGGTTACCTTATTAAACACGTTGCACTTGTTTATTTGATAGACAGAAATTATCTCACTTACCTTTAGTGGAAGTAGAACCTGGACCCTACGCGTAGAAATCCAAACATTTATCTATTACACCAGCCAAGCAATTGGGTTTTAAAAGGTTAATTTCTATTTATATAGTCTAGACGTTTAGCAGGCGAGTGTTTTTTAACTATTTTTCCAAATATTAAGTGGGAATTTTATAACCTAGCCTTTGGTACAGACATCCTTGTACCTTAACCCTAGCTCCCTAACTCTAACCCTATATGTCACATGGTGACGTTTTAACAACGTATGTAAAACGTCTAAAACTTATTTAACGTTTTGGAAACATTTTGTGTTTATTGGGTAACAAATAAATCTATTAAAAAGTATTATGCAAGTTTCATGAATATATAAATACAAATTAATGTTACGTGATTTGAAAAACTTGCCAAGTTTATATTACAAAAAATTCGGAAAACATTTTTGAAGATGATATATAAATGAAAAAAAGTTTTATAACTTTACAAAATGAGTTTTAATTGAAACCATTCTGGAAAGGACGTTTTATGCACGTCGCACAGTAAACTAAGTACAAAGATGTACGGACATCTCTTATAACAAGTCTTTTCTTAAGGTCTTACTAAAACCAGCAGGATATATAAGGATTATATACTAATACTAATGGAGATGGGATAGAGGGCACACTATTTTCCCGAAGGGTGAGGTTGTGGGTGATAGGCTCGTAGCCAGGTACTAAGGGAAATAGGGTGCCAGGGCCCGAAAGTAAGGTTTTATTACCCTCACGTGAATCGGGGAAGAGGTTGTAGGAAACAGTTCAATCTTATTCCTTAGGAAATAGCATGCGTAATAGGAATAGCCAAGAAAAGCATGTTTTGTTCTATGAATATTCATGAGGTATAAAACCAATATCACATTTTTAAACTGGAAAATTACTCCTAAAACGCTTCAAAATACGTTTTTAGGAAGGTTACAAAAATAACGTCAACATGCTGGTTTGCTTTCTCTGAATGTCTTTAAAACATAGACCCTGACAACTGAAAACTTGTAAACGTCGTAAAAAGACCGTTCATTAAAACGGTTCAGAAGTACGTTTTCATAACGTTGAAAATAGCGTGAATAGGTTGGTGTATACGTGATATTGTATAAAAAACGTTCCCAAACATGCTTCTGAACGTTTTGAAGGATAAGAACACGTAAAAAAAATAACGGAAATATGCAGAACCTGGGGGGAAACCGTTTCTGAATGTGTTTGGTTGCTGGGACGTAGTAACATTCATAATGAAATGACAGAAATAATATGAACAATGTACAATCGACCCATCACGCACAACAGAAACTAAGAATCACTTCCATTGGCCTATTGCGTTTCTAAAACAATGTCGAGAAATATTGGAATCGAAACAAACTAAAACATGTTATTCCGATCGTGTATTAAACTTCTTTATTGTACTTCTTATTTGCCTTATCTCAATTTGGAATACTTATATGTCGGTGAACTATATAAATGTGGTACTACGTTAAATAAACTGGCACACTCCAAAAAAATGGGGCAATAAGAAGCAATTCAAACACGTCATGACAGAGCCATTCCCTAACCTATTGCAAAATACAATATTCTTATTTTGAAGACATGTACCCTCTCGAAATAGGTGTATTATGTTCAAATATTCAAGAAACGGAATACCTAATGCATTTGATAACTATTTTATAAAACGTTCTGACATCCATGACTATCCACTCAGACAAGAAAATGTAAGTGATCTCAAGTTAACCAGAACACCAAAAAACTTTTTCTGACCAATGTATTCGAACAAACGGCCACATTCTTTGGAATTCGTTAGAAAATAAAATTAAAACAATCTAAGTCGTAGAAACATTTCCAGTTGTTATACTGAAAGCAACAATTTCTCGCAAAATATTAAGTGAACGTTTCTAACATAATATTTGTCACGACAGAGCACCGTCCTTGATCTTGTCTAGCAGTCGTGTATGAGTTTCTTTTGTAACTGTGTATATGATTTGAAACTTTTGCTGGTGCTTTGTCAGGGAAAGTTCCTTGTCGGGCCTTATTGGCATTGGACTTGTCCTCCATATGGCAATTTTGTATGTATATAGTAGTTTAAGGTTATTTGATATATTTGTATTGTATATATGGAAAAAATAAATTGATGATGGGATTGATTTGATTGAAGTCCAATTGACGCGAATGCATTTAATGGAATGAAAGTTGTTGACAGGCAAGCAACCCTGGGGTGTTTATGGTCGACCCCTTTCGGTGCAAAGCGCATAACCCTTGCAATAATCACTTTTAATACAATATAGGCCTATAGAAATAGGAATAATTTTAAATGTTGTAAGTGGTTCACAACAAATACTTCAGGTGACCTGGCCAGACACATTTTTGGATGAAAAATTTAGAAGTTCAAATTGCAAATGGGATAATAACAAAAATACAGCAAGTAAACTTGCGTAATCTCCCTGGCAAGATGGCTATATGGAACATGACCCCAGATGACCTTTGACCTTGGTCCACTACCTTTGACATCATCCACGTATGAAGTACTGGTTTTGTACCTTCCCAATTAAAGATTGCCAATGTGACCCCTATTTTTAAAGCGGGTGATAAACATGACTTCTCAAACTATAGGCCTATATCCATTTTGCCAACTTTGAGTAAACTTCTTGAAAAAGTTACTTCTCACCAATTTGGCTTTAGGCCCAAGAGATCTACTTTCGTGGCAATCAACAATCTGTACTGCACTATTGCACAAAATCTAGACAACAAGCTAAATACAATCAGTATTTTTCTTGATTTAAGCAAGGCCTTTGATACCATCAACCACGAAATTCTTTTATCCAAACTTTATGATTATGGTATTAGAGGCCTTGTCAACGACTGGATGAGAAGCTACCTGACTGGCAGATATCAACGAGTGATCTACAACAACACAGTCTCTGACCCTGTCAGCATTACATGCGGAGTTCCGCAGGGCTCTATACTTGGTCCTCTCTTATTCCTACATAAACGATTTACCCCTCTGTTCTAAAATTCCCCAGTTTATTTTATTTGCAGATGACACGAATATTTTATTTTCCCACTCAGACCGCTTAACTTGAGGGGAAGATAATTAACATGAACTTAAAAACGGATATTTAAACTGTTTTTTAAATAAATAAACTTTTTATTTTTTTCTTTTTTAATTGGCTAATTTATAGATTTTTAAAAAATTAACATAGTTAATAAACCTTAAAATTGACATTAAAATACAACTTGACGATATCCAATCCTCAGTGTTGACAAAACCAAATAAATGTTGAATTCCTTGGCCTACCTAATGACTCGAATATTCCGGAATCGCATACTCAGCATGTATATAAAATTAGTTTCCAAATAAATGGTTGTGATTCCTAAGGTGCGTTCCTTTCTTCCCGAGCATTCCTTAAGGACTCTTTACAATTCTCGCATTCTTCCATATCGGTCATATGGTGCAATGATTTGGGCTGATCCATAACAACTATAGTCTGAATCTGTCTTTCTTCTTCAAAAAACGCGCCATCCGTTACCTGACTAATTATGCTCTGGCTTGCCATCCTCTTCTTGTCATCTCTTTTTCTACTTGAACCGTGAGAGACATATACCAAATTCAACCTTGCCTCTTTATTACCAGTATACAACCATCTTCTTCACGGATCTATCTCTGAAGACTTTTTCAATGTTGACAATCTTTCTCACAAATATGATACCAAGAATGATAATGGGACCCCTTATTAAACCGACCACAATGTTCTTGACAGTAATTACCTCTTCAATCAAGGCCTAGGATATGGAGGAAATTGCTTATCCTCAACTAACTTCTCCCTCACTAATCATCCTTTCAAAAGCAAGTTTAAAAAAAATCTTTAAAAAGGAAGGGGCGAAAGTTCACAGAGGAAATATAGTAAAAAGGTAGGGGAAAGGGATAAAGAAGATCAATTTTGTGGGAGTTTTTGCAAGTTGAGTTATGTGATTTTCACAACTTAGCCTAGGGCATACACGAACGTAAATAGTTAACAACAGAGTGAATTAGGGGATCATTATCCCTCTTACATTTACGATTTTTAAAGGAAAAATGTGACCAATAAACATACTATAGAACATACTACACTTATCGGGAAAAACAATTCAACGTATACTACACCCACACAATTGATCACTGACAGGACTCGCCAGCAGAACTGGACGAAGCAATTCTGGATATTTTGCATGACGACGGACCCGTAAAGTATTTTACATGATTCGGCGCACGTACCAACGTGATCTATAACATTTGTTTTAAATATTATAAAGCCCCTCCCAAAATGTAAAGCTCCCCACGGTTTCAGCAACATTGTAACCAATGATTTCATTTATTTTCTAAATTTACTTCTGTCACCCAAAGACTTAAAATTTTTCAAATGTTTTAAACAAATGTTCATCCACGCCATTGACTATTTCACTCAATACAAACTTGGAACATCGTTACTTCATGAAAGCTTACCTGTCATATCCACCGAATTGCATCAGTTTAAATATCACTTTTATAAGAAGGTGCAATTGCCACATTCCTATTATACTACTATGCAAATGAGATCAAAGGTCACACGCATTAGACAAAGGTCACACACGGGGGAATGCACCCAGTACTAATAAAAATGAGATTGTCTGTCGACTATGCGTTTTGACGCGCTTTGACCTATTGGCGCTGTTTGGCATACAGGTAGAAAACAAACACCGGCTATCAAGATGATGAAAACTTCATAACTTATATCGGACCATCCCCTTTAAGCATAGTTAATTTACAAGCATCATACCGATTTTAAAGACGCTGTAACCAGCAAATAACTGTAAAAATTACAATAAAAATTCCTTTGACAAACATTACTAATTTTCATTACATTTTCGTCCAATTTCGTTTTTAAGTGGTAAGCCATAGCGGATGTCTAAATTTGGGATTCTTGACGCACTTCCATGTTGCCTGTTACGCCCTTCCTCTCCTCTATATTCATGTTTTTTTTAGTGTTACCAGTTCGTGTTTTTGTGCTACGCTCGACGGTAAGATGTGTGGAAGTGTGATCGCGTTGTATTCTACTCTTTTGATATTAAATATCTTTTTTTAACATGTACGTTAATGTTTTAGAGGGCCTATCTTATTGAGTACATTTCCATATGACGTAAAAATTGCCCACAACATTTAATAAACTATCATACATGAAGATTGTAAATGAGATAAACGGCACGAATATTTTATGCAACACTGACTATTTGAAAAGTAGGTCAAAACCCACGAAATAGAGCGGGTAGCCCGTAGGCTACCCTCCGCCCCAAAAGTCTCTTGTCACGTTGTATGATGACTTACCTATAAGATGTTTATCCTTTCGCTCACTTCCCCCCCCTATTTCTCTATATCTCATCTGATTATCATTTCATTCTAATACTCTGGTCCGAAATCATGTTTGTCATAGTTTGTCCTGTCCTGTATATTTCGTATGTCTCCACCCCAGGTCTTTAGTTTATTTAAGATATCTTAGTAACTTTTAATTTTACCTTTTGTAGGGGGCATTGCGACCTCACGCCTTGCATTTAGCAGTGTTCATCGTCCCTCACCATGCATGCGTGCATCCAAAATACTGCTTTGTAGTGTTATCTGTAATATATACTTATATTATGTCATACTTTTGAAAAATTGTTTTCATTTAAACCATAGTTCCTAAGTATTATTATTATTGTAATTCAACCATTAGTCATCTTCGTACTTAATCTATGTTATCGATGCATTAAAATTTTATCATATGTTAATTTGTATACTGTGTGTGACAGAGACAAACTAAAATTTGAAAACAATCCAAGAACGGAGGAACCCCCTATTGCACTTAACCCAAAAGTCTGGAATTAATTGGATTGTTAAGCCCAAATTTATTGGTCGAGCTATTGAGTTGCAAAAATATTGGGCGAGACGCAGTCGAGCCCAATATTTTAAACTCTTAGCGAGACCAATAAATATTGGGCGGCAAATCATCCAATTTTATCATTATCATGCATAAGATCTGACGTATTATCACGGATTCAGCACATCAAGCATGAAATGGTTTAAATAGGACGTCAACTTTTCGCAGAAGGAACGGAAAAAGACACCCGAACCCACAAAAGACGGGAACACACACACACACACACACCCCACACACACAAACACACACAGACAGACAGACACAGACAGACACACAGACAGACAACAGAAACAGGACACAACAGGACAGACAGACAGACAATACACACACAAAAAACAAACAGCCAGGACGACGACAGACACAAGACACAACACAGACATTGACAGGCAGACAGAACAGACAGACAGACGACATACATGACTGACAGACAGACATACATACATACATTACAGACAGAAGAACACACATCATACAGAAAGACAGACAGACACCATACAAGACATACATATAGCCCATCATGACACAATATTACAGATACAACAAAGACATACACACATTACATACATATAAAACATGACCTCAGATATTACCTTTGACCTTGGTGTAATGACCATTGACATCATTCCACATGAAGAACCCTAATGGAATTACTGCTGGCTTAAAATGGATTGATTCAGCCCATTTTATTGGTCGAGACATATAGGTGAAAAAAAGATTGGGCGAGAGACGCACGTCGAGCCACTATTTTCCAAATCCAAACGAGACCAATAAATATTGGGTGTAAATCATCCAATATTATCATTATTATGTTTTGGATCCAATATTTTCCCACACATGGATCCACACAAACATAATTGTTTAAATCGGACTTCAACTTTTCGAAGAAGACCTGAAAAAACGAAAACCTAACCAAACTGGAACACACATATAGTGCAAGAAAATTGTTCTTTGACCTAAACAAAATTGCAACAGAAAAAAAATTGTATTATCAGATTTCTAAATCGTCACAGAGTAATGTGTCGAATAAAAATCAATAATGGGGAACATGTAAAAAAAAATAGGGGTCAACAGTAAAACAGGTCTAATTGTTTTGAAACCTACACCATCAACTATAGAGAAATGCAAAAACTTATATTGCATTCTAACTTTATTAAGGATTGTTTATAAATACCACGGAGGATTGAAAATATGCATGATCAACAAATTGGAGGTCCCGAAAAGGGAGGGATCAACAAATTCAAAGATATTTTAAATAATGATGGTGATGATCAGTGATTTGATAAATCAGAAAAACGAAGCATTTAAAGGTTCTACAAGAACAAATTTCTTGACGAACGGAACCTTTTTTTTTTGATTCAGCGAAGAACCCTAATAACAAATTTTCAGGGGTTCTTTATATAACCAAAAGGTTTTGTAGTCAAGAAAATGTAGAAACCATAAACCCTAGGAGGAACCTTTACGATATGTTAGTCATAGTATCCCTAAAGAGTAAAGTATCATCTGGAAAAAAATTTTAAAGAGCTGATTTCAACTGATTTTGGTAGGTATGGGTGTCAACATTTACCAAAAAAAGTGAGTTATCGTAGGGGGTGGGGAAATTGGTTTTTCGGGAGTCAAAGGTCAATAACAGGGGTCAAATTTTTAATTGATCCAATCATGTTTAAAAGTATACCAAGTTAATAGTTTAATCATAAGGATTCCAAAAAGGTATAGTTTGTACTATCTGCGGCCGAAAGTTTTGGAGTTATAGGCTAAAAACAGCAAAAATGCAATAAAAAGGATCATTTTCAGTTGTACAGGGGTCAAATTTAAAAATTACTCCGATTTGGACAAAAAATGGTGCAAATTATAGATGGAGCTCATAGGATAAAAATAAGGAATAGTTTTGAGTGTCTTAAATGCTTACTTACCGAAGTAGGAGGGAAACAAGGTCAAGCCCCATTGAATGCAATGGATGTTGACCTTTGGTGCCCCCTACATTGGGAACTAAGCATTTAAGACCGTCAAAACTATTCCTTATTTTAATCCTATGAGCTCCATCTATAATTTGCACCATTTTTTATCCAAATCGGAGCAATTTTAAAATTTGACCCCTGTACAACTGAAAATGACCGTTTTTATTGATTTTTGCTGTTTTTAGCCTATAACTCCAAAACTTTCGGCCGCAGATAGACAAACTATACCTTTTTGGAATCCTTATGATTAAACTATTAACTTGGTATACTTTTCAACATGATTGGATCAATTAAAAAAATTGACCCCTGTTATTGACCTTTGACTTCCGAAAAACCAATTTCCCCACCCCTACGATAATTCACTTTTTTTGGTAAATGTTGACGCCTTTACCTACCAAAATCAGTTGAAATCAGCTTCTTTAAAAATTTTTCACAGATTTGCTAAGAATATGTTTACTTTTGAGTTACTATAAAGCAGCATCCTTCAGAGGTTCTTGGTAGAACAGAAATACCGATTTTTATTCGCCTGTACGAAAATATTTTAGAACCAGAGGGTTATCACTGCCTTTCATATAGCTTTTCATGATGCATACAACAAAAGAACAATTCCAAGGGCTGGTTCTTCATAGAACTTTTTAAGGTTCTTGAAAGAACCTTAGCAGTGCTAAGGGTGCAAAATACAGGACAAAAAGGTTCTATATAATGAACCTTTATTTCTGAGATCTAAAGAGGAGAAAAAGTAGGAAGGCGATAACCCTTTGGTTCTAAAGTATTTTCGTGGCCAAATAAAAACTGTTTTACTAAGAACCTCTGCATGAAGAGTGCTTTATTAAAGGTGCAACGAGAGATTAACCTAACAGTAGTCCCTAAAATGTGAAAATTCTGATATTTGCACTATAATGTAAAGCTTTCTATCACTATTCTGTCTCCATGTGAAAGGGTTAAGCTGAAAAAATATTTCTTTGGTATACAAGACTCCCAATGATGTTACACACCTATACCTTTAGTTTCTTGAACCTTCAGGTGAAACTGGCCCAAGTGGTATTTTATCCTTTGTGTTCAACTGACAGTATCTCCGCTTAGGGTTCATCAAATTGGATGGAATAAAAGCGAGGATTTACCTTAGGATCTTGTCTAACATATATAGTCAAAATATCTGGCAAAAATGCACAGTTTATATTTTTTTATAATTTTTAGTTTGATTGTATAGTTTTTATTGGGACAGTCTGTATATCCAAAATCCCCATGAATCCCCTTTGGGGAAAAATTTTATCCAAGATGGCCGCCAAAATAGCTGACATTGCATATAATTAGCTATATATTGGCTTCTCAAGTAGATGTGTTGATGATTTTAGTCTAAATCTAAATTATCCATGTTTTATATATTACATATAATTTGCTTTATCTCAACTTCAGAACAAGGAGAAAGAGTGATAAAGAAACAAACAAATAAATTATATCTAAATAAATATATATATAAGCGAATAATAAAAATGACAAGAAATAATTATAAATGAATAAATATAAATAAGTGAATAAATAAATAGATATAAATAAATAAAGAGAAATTTTGTAAAAGGGACGGGTACAAAAGACGGAACCTGAATTATGTAATAGGAAGTCGTCTTAAGGGTTTTTACACCCAAATGTTATTTCTCCCAATTTCTGGGATTCTTCTTTTATATATTTCTTCATACTCCAGTTTCCATTTCTGGTACTTGGTTGTAAAAATAGAAATATGGTCTATTGTTTCTATGCCCATTTCTGGCAAGAACGTACGTGTGTAGGCCGATATTACTCAATGCGTTTATGTGAACATTCTACGAAAACTGCATTATACTAAACTTTTAAAACTTCTTTCGAATGGTATTATATTGAGCGGCGCACTGGTTTTCATTGTGGCAGTTTTGGGAAATTTGCATTCTGATTAAAGCAATATTGGCACATTTTTTGAAGAGCGCCCCAATTTTCAATTGATATTTTTGCACATGTACGTTACGGTTGGTAATTGGGTCGAGGAAAACTATACCTGCGAACGAGAAGCTAACAAATGCCGTCTTATCACAAAAATAAGCGATTTGTTAATTAATTGCGTGGATCCCAGATTGGACTTTGGTTGGCGGCAGAGCTGAAAGGCTACGATTTATGTCCGTCAGATGAAATAGTGCCACCCGGGTCGAGAAAAACCTCTACTGACTCGCCCGAACTATGAAAACAACTAAGGGATAGGTAGACACTTAACATGCGCTATTTCCTGGCTATTTCACATTGGCAGGCCGTTTCCAGCAGCCGTTGATTATATCATTCGGGATTCCCCGATAATATTATTTAGTACAAAATTCCTTCGTTTGTGACACATAGAACTTTTCGAGCTTAAGCATTCACAGGTATAAATTTTACTAGCCAGTTACCAATGCAAAACCGTGTAAAAATCGTCCAATTTTTTGAAAAATTGGGGCGCCCTTCAAAAAATTGCTAATTTTGCTTTAAGTTCAAATGCAGAACATCCAAGTTATTCTTTCGAATAGACTAAAGATAAACTAAAATTACTACTATTTGGTAATTAGAGCAATCCCCTTTTCGGGATTATTGCTTTTAAACAACCCTCCTATATAAGCGACAGTTTGACCGAGCTTCCTTGCAGGAGCTAGACTGCAAAAAAAGTATATATCAGTGAGAAGATAATTATATGTAATGGCAGCAAATTGGCAGCCATTTGGTGGCCATTTTGGATTTTTGAGTTAAGGAAAACATCAATGATTTAGATTTAAACAAAAACTGAATTGTTTGAACCTCAAAACATATTTAAAACATGAGATATAGCTAATTATATAAAATGGTGGCCATTTTGGATTTTGGCGTGCATGAAGGAAGTCTTCAGTGATTTAGATTTGTACATAATTGGATTGTTTGACCCCTAAAACATATTCAAAACACTAAAATCATCAACATCTACTTTAAAAGCTGAGATATAGCTAATTTGGCGGCCATCTTGGATAAAATTTTCTCCCCAAGGGGGATTTATGGGGATTTTGGGTATGTTATTGTATGATGCATTCTGCTTATCTGGTGCAAAAATCAGCTCAATAACAATTTTTCCGGGTCAAAACCCCAGGGACCACACTAATAGGAGCAAATACTAAATTCAGCTATTGAAATTGAGCATACGAAATATGCTTTTGTTTTCACTTTCAAGGCATTTCACTAGCCAAAGACAAGGTAAGAAATCTATTGGGGCTTATCTAATGAAATCACTACATATGACACAAATTATATGGGTGCCTCAAATTTCTCGTTGCACCTTTAACATAACTTTAAGGGTTCCTAGAGCTTAAGGTTCTACGGAGAACCATTTTCTTGACTCACCCATCTATATAATAATACCGGTGGTCTGTCAGTGTGTCTGTCTGTCTGTCTGTCTGACCGCGTCTATTTTCTCGGAGACCGAGGGTCGCACGTTCCTGAAACTTGGTGGGTGGGTGCCCCTTGACCTTCCGAAGACCGAGTTTGTATTGGTTAGTGGATCAAAGGTCATCGGGGATCATTCAAGGTCAAAAGAGGTCAAATGGACCGCGTCTATTTTGTCGGAGACCGAGGGACGCACGTTCCTGAAACTTGGTGGGTGGGTGCCCCTTGACCATCCGAATACCGAGGTTGTATTGGTTTGTGGATAAAAGGTCATCAGAGGTCATTCAAAACTATACCTTTTTGGAACATTTTATGATTAAACTATTAACTTGGTATACTTTTCAAAATGATTTGAAATAATTATAAACATTTAAAAAATTGACCCCTGTTATTGGACTTGACTCCGAAAAACCAATTTCCCCACCACGACGATATCACTTTTTTTTTAAATGTTTGGACGCCTTGACCTACCCAAAAATCAGTTGAATTTGAAATAAGCTTCTTCAAAATTTTTCACAGATTTGACTAAGAATGTTTACTTGTGAGTTAATATAAAGCAGCATCCGTCGAGGTTCTTGGTAGAACAGGAAGAACTTGATTTTTAGTTCGCCTGTACGAAAATATTTTAGAAACAAGAGGGTTATCAATGCCTTTCATATAGTTTTCATGATGCATACAACAAAACGAACAATTCCAAGGCTGGTTCTTCATAGACTTTTAAGGTTCTTGAAAGAACCTTAGCAGTGCTAAGGGTGCTAAACACAGGACCAAAAAGGTTGTATATAATGAACCTTATTTTGAGATCTAAAGAGGAGAAAAAGTAGGAAGGCGATAACCATTTGGTTCTAAAGTATTTTTCGTGGCCAAATAAAAAAACTGTTTTACTAAGAACCTCTCATGAATTTGAGTGCTTATTAAAGGTTGCACGAGAGATTAACCTAAAGTAGTCCATCAAAAGTGAAAATTCTGATATTTGACTATAAATAAAGGCTTTCTATGCACTTTCTGTCTCATGTGATAAAAGGGGTTAGCTGAAAAAATATTCTTGGGTATACAAGACTCCCAATGATGTTACACACCTATACCTTTAGTTCTGAAACCTTCAGGTGAAACTGGCCAAGTGGTATTTATCCTTTGTGTCAACTGACAGTATCTCCGTTAGGGTTCATCAATGAGGAATAACAGCGAGGATTACCTTAGGATCTTGTCTAACATATATAGTCAAAATATCTGCAAAAAATGCACAGTTTATATTTTTTTATAATTTTAGTTTGATTGTATAGTTTTTATTGGGACAAATATGTATATCCAAAATCCCCATGAATCCCCTTTGGGGAAAAAAATTATCCAAGATGGCGCCAAAAATAGCTGCCATTGGTCATAAATTAGTATAATTGGCTTCTAAAGTAGATGTGTTGATGAATTAGGTCTTCAATCTAAATATATCATGTTTTCCTTATGTGAAAATTCAAATGGCCCGCCATTTACATATATTTTGCTTATCTCAACTTCCGAACAAGGAAAAAGAGTGATAAGAAACAAACAAAATAAATTATATCTAAAAAATATATATATATTGCGAATACTAAAATGACAAGAAATAATTAGAAATGAAAATATAAATAAGTGCATAAATAAATAGAATTAAATAAATAAAAGAGAAATTTGGTAAAAGGGAAACCGGGTACAAAAAGACGGAACCTGAACTATGTAATAGGAAGTCGTCTTAAGGGTTTTACACCCAAAGTTTTTCTCCAATTATGGGATTTTCTTTTATATATTTCTTTCATACCCAGTTTCCATTTGCTGGTACTTGGTGGATAAAAATAGAAAATATGTCTATTGTTTCTATGCCCATTTCGGGCAAGACGAAGTGGTAGGCCTATCATTAATCATGCGTTTATGTGAATATACGACAAACTGCTTTATACTAAACTTTTAAAAACCGTTCTTTCGAATGAGTATTTTATTGAGCGGCAGCACTGGGTTTCATTGTGCAGTTTTGGGAAATTGCATTATGATTTTAAAGCAATATGGCACATTTTGAAAGAGCGCCCCCCAATTTTCAAAATTTGATATTTTGCCACAGTTACGTTGGTATTGTCTAGGGAAACTATCACCTGAGAACGAGAACATGCCTAAACAAATGCGGATTTATCACAAAATAGCGATTTTGTAATTAGAATTGGGCTCCCAGATTGGACTTGGCGGCAGACGCTGGAAATGCTACGTTTATGTCCGTCCAATTGATGAAATAGTGCACCTCGAGAAAATATAACCTCTAACTTTGACTTGCCCGAACTATGAAAACAACTAATGAAGGGATGAGCGTTAGACACGTACATGGCGCATTTCCCGGCCATTCTCAATGGAAGGCCGTTTCCAGCAGCGCGGTGACTGTCTTATCGGGATCCACGATAATAATTATTCTAGTACAAAATTCCTCGTTTGTGACACCTGACATTTCGAGGTTAAGCATCACAGGTATAGGTTCCTAGCCAGTTACCAATGCACCCGTTTGTAAAAATCTCCAAATTTTTGAAAATTGGGGGCCTGCCGCCCTTCAAAAAAAATGTGCTAATATTGCTTTAAGTTCAAATAGCCATAAACACCCAAGTTATCTTTCGATAGGACTAAAGATGAACTAAAATTACTACTATTTGGGAATTAGAGCAATCCCCTGTTCGGGATTATGCTTTTTAAAAACCCTTCCTAATAAGCGACAGTTGACGAGCTCCTTGCCGGAGCTAGACTGCCCCAAAAGAACCAGTATTCTTATCAGTGAAAGATCATTATATGTAATGGCAGGCAAATTGCAGCCATTTGAGTGGCCATTTGTGGATTTTGAGTTAATGCGAAACCTCACTGATTTAGATTTTTAAACAAAAACTGCATTGTTGATCCATCAAAACAATTTAAAACATTGGATATCGCTAATTATATATAAAATGGGGCATTTTGGATTGATTTTGCGTGCATGAAGGAAGTCTTCAGTGATCTAGATTTGTAAATAATTGGAGTGTTTGACCCGAAAACATATTCAAAACACTAAAATCATCACATTCTATCTTTAAAGCTGAGCTATTTGGCCGGACATCTTGGATTAAAATTTTCTCCCAAGGGGAATTTATGGGGATTTGGGAAAGATGTATGTATGATGCCATTCTGTATTACTCTGGTGCGCAAAACTCAGCTCAATAACAAATTTTGCCGGGTTCAAAACCCCAGGGACCCCACACTAATAGGAGCAATACTAAATTCAGCTATTGAAATTGGCAGACGAAAGATGCTTTTGTTTTCACTTTCAAGCATTCACTAGCCACAAGCAAGGTAAGAAATCTATTGGGGCGTTATGTCTAAGAATAACTACATAGGACACAAAGTTATATGGGTGCCCCAAGTTCTCGTTGCACCGTACATAACTTAAGGGTTTCTAGAGCTTAGGTTCTACGTGAGAACCAGTTCTTGATCACCACATCTATATTAATACCGGTTGTCTGTCAGTGTGTATGTATGTCGTCTGTCTGACCGCGTCATATTTTCTCGGAGAACGAGGGTCGCACGTTCCTGAAACTTGGTGTGGTCGGGTGGGTGGCCCCTTGACCTTCGCAAGACTGTTTGTATTGGTTTAGTGGATATCAAAGGTCATTCGGGGATCATTCAAGGTCAAAAGAGGTTCAAATGGACGCGCATGTTGTCGGAGACCGAGGGACGCACGTTCCTGAGATTTGGTGGGTGGGTGCCCGGGCCTTGACCGTCCAAATACCGACGTTGTATTGGTTTGTGGATAAAAGGTCATCAGAAGAGTCATTCAAGGTAAAATGAGGTCAATGGGGGAAACGGTGTCTGGACTATGAAACTTGGAGGGTAGGGGCATTTGACGCACATTTTAACGGCATTACAGGAATTGGGGTCAATTTCAAGGTCAAAGGAGGTGGTAAAAAGGAGAAACTTTGGTGTATCCAGACGAAACTAGTGGGCGGGGTCGATGTTTGATGCCGAAAATTTTAAAAGTCACGACATGGTCATCAGGGGTCATTCAAGGTCAAATGGGTAAACGTGGTGTATGGACATGAAACGGTGGATTGGGCGGGGTCGATGTTTGATGCCAAAAATTCTGTTAAAGGTCACGAAAAGGTCCAGTTAGGGGTCATTCAAGGTCAAAAGGAGGTCAAATGGAGTAAAGGTTGGTGTATGGAGATGAAACCTGGAGGCTGGGGGGGTGGTGATGCCACAAATCTTAAAGGTTACAAACCAAGGTCATCAGGGGTTATTCAAGGTCAAGGAGGTCAAATTGGGGTAAAACTGGTGTTGTATCCAGACGAAACTTGGTGGGCGGGAAGCGGATTGATATCCCAAAAAATTAAAGGTCACTGACAAGGTCATCGGGGGACATTCCAAGGTCAAAGGCACCGCGAAACCTGCGTATTGCCAGGTGATTGCGAAACCCAGGAGATCGTGAAACCCGGGGAACCGCCCTTGTATGTAAATCATGCATTAACCTGAGTGAGTTGCGATGACTTATATAACTGAGTGAGAATATAATGAAACAGAAAGTACAGCTCACTTGGCTGAGTTGTGTCGATGTGACTAGTTGATACCTTGAATAGACTCAGTCGATCACCCCAACTCAACTCCATAAGTGAATACAACCTCCGTTGCATTATTTCTATGAGTGGTACAGAGCCTTTTATGGTTCTAGTAACGAATCTTCTTGGGGTTATTTGTAGAACCCCCACCCCCCTCCCCCAAAAAGGTTCTGTAGCCAAGAAAGAAATTGTTTTTTGTAGAACCTTAACTATATAGGAACCCCATTAATTAAAGCACCCTTCAAGTTCTGGTAGAACAGAAAAAAGAATGATTTTTTTTAGGTGGGAACGAAATTATACAAAACCAAAGCTGTGTGATTTCTACCTTTCACTTAGCTTAAAGGGGATGGCCAGCCCGATTCCGATTTAAGGATATGAGGTTTTCATTTGATAGATTGGTATCACTCCAAAACCCCATCTGACAAAGTTCGCGACGAGTTTCAATTCCGTTTGATTCGAGCGCTAAAACGTGCTTTTGTAAGACCAATAGAGTACTGTGTAAAATTAATATTGGTCGACCACAATGGGCACATTTTTGCTCCGGGGTGGGGGGGGGTAGGAAATGCCAACTTAACAGCAACGGAACGCATCAAACTTTCAGGCGGACCCGAGTGCTAGTCTTATTCAAAGAATTACCGGTTAGTGGGAAGGGCGCTCTTACGGCATATCGGACCGGTCACACAAGACTGACTTAAGGCCAGGCCGTGCGTCACGAGAAGATCAATCTAAAATGACCGTTATTGGAAATTACACTTATGTTGGCAGACGGGGTTAATACACTGAAACCAGACGGATTTTGAATCAATAAATTTTTTCCTAAATGTATCATGAATATTACTAAGATTTATGAACGATGGTTTAAAAGGTTGATTTTGCCAATGTACACTGGGACCGAGGCTGGCGTAGAAAATACACGAAGAATTCCCTAATGACCGTTTGGAAATCACCAATGCCCAAATCAAAAAATTAGCAAAAACAAAGCCCCACACCCCCCCCCCCCATGTTTCGCTTAACTTCCACATCCAAACCATTTTTTGGCTCTAAGGATCCACAGGGTAATGAGAAAAATAGAGCATTCTAATTCTGATACCAAAATGTTTTGACCCACTTCCGGAAAAACTGGGGCTTCGGGGGACGAGGTATTAGGGGATCGGGGCCAGGACCACTGAACTCTATACATGCGATAGCGGGCGGCAATCGAGAAGTGAAACATTTGTCCTCCAGTTTGTATGAGGGCCAGAACCCGTCTCGCTGCATACTTTCATGGCACTGGTACGGCATAATTTGACAAATTTACTCAAAAGAAGGCCAAAACGAAGAGGGTTTTCACACAAGGAATTTGTGTTATATTCAAATAGATCATTAATGAACAAAATAAAGATAAATTACGTAAAAAAATGATGAAATAAACTGAGGAAATGTGAAATATAAATCAATAAAGCAGCAATAAATAGCCAGACAATGTTAAACATAAGAGTTAGATGCATATTTGGTAATAAATAAATATAGAAAGGGAATATGAATGAAGGTGAATCCAAACTTGCCTGATTATTATGAAAATAAATAAAAAATAAAAAAGCAAAGGGATGGAGGTTGGGAGTGGAATGGGGGGAGGGGGATGGGGAGGGGGACAAGGAATAAGGGAAGAGAAGGGGAGGGAGGGCGGGAGGTAGGGGGAGTGGGAAGGGGAGAGGAGGGGAAAAGGGAGGGGAGGCGAGGGGGGAAGGGGGATGGGGCGGGGGGATGGGAGGGGGGAAAATGGGGCAATGGGGTGGGGAGGGACGGGTGAGGGGAGGGAACGAGAGGAGAGGAGGGACGGGGAATGGGGAGGGGAATTGGGGAGGGGAAGAGAAGGGGTGGGAGAGGGCACGGGAGTGGAGTGGGAATGGGGAGAGGAGGGGAAGGGGAGGAGGGAGAGGGAGGGGACGAGGGGAGGGGTGGATGAGGGGAGTGGAGGGGAAGGGGAGAGGAGATGAGAGGGAGGAAGGGGAAAGGGGAGGTGGGGAGGGAAGGGAATGGGGAGGGAGGGAGGGAAGGGGGTAATGGGGAGGGGGGAGGGATGAATGGGAAGGGGGAGGGGGAGGGAAGGGGAATTGGGGAGGGGGAATGGCGAATGGGACCGCCGGGGAAAGGGGAAGGGGAAATGGAGAGGGGGACTGGAGATGAACACAAGCGGCTTGCATAGAATATGCAAAATAATCACCTGCAGAAATAACTGAAATAAGGAGAATTTTCCGAAAAAAAAATGATGAAACAACTGAGGAAATGTTGAAATAATAAATAAAAGACAGTGATTAAAATCGCAGAGCATGTTATAACATAAGATAACTGCATATTTGATTAAATAAAGACATATGAATTGCATGAAGGAAAGAAATTAATGAAGGATGAACGAAGAAATTCCAACTTACTCTTATGAAGAGGTCATGTATGAATAAATGAATAAAAATAACAAAGAAGGCAAGGGAAAGAAAAGGGAAGGAAAGGGAAGAAGGGAAGCGGGAAGGGAAGTGAAGGGGAGGGGGGAGGGGGAAGTGAAGTGAAGGCGAGGGGTAGGGAGAGGGAGGGGGAGGGGGAAAGTGAAATGAAGGGGAAGGGAGGCGAAGAGGGGAGTAGTAAACTGGAGGGGAAGGGGCGGGGAGGTAGAGGGGAGGGAGAGGGGGACTGAGGAGGGAGAGTTGAGGGAAGTGAATTTTCTGTAAATATTCACACAAATTATAAAACCAAATTTTTTTTTAATAACATCATTTCTTTTGGCAGCCATGTTAATTTTCATACAGCTCATCCAATATATTTGTTTACTGCACAAATGCACGCATTATTGCTAACAGTAAAGGAAATCCAGCAATTTAGGATGTCTGTATCGCGCCAATTAGAGTAATTATCAATGTGGCATTTAATTTGTTGTGCTACTACCACACATTTTTAATAAATATTTAGATTTTCTTTCAAATACAAGAAAATATTCCACAAGACTGCTTGACTTGCATTGAATCAGTACGGTGACATTTCATGCTTTGCTCTACAAAATGGACCGCTGGGGAAAGTTACGTTTTTTGTATCAATCGCAGCCTATTCAATTACGTGCGAACCCGCTATCCAAGTATAGAGGTCACAGTGGCCATGGACCTTTAACCTTTCAAAATAAAATACAAAAAGAACGTTCTAGGCCTATTTAAATTTTGAAGGTCTTCATAAACTTTTAAGGTTTTTTATGACCTGGGTGCTAAATTGCAGGGACAAAAACGGTCACTTGTGTTGAACCATTTATTTTAGTGTAAGTGAATGCAGCATGCAGCCAGCACAACGTTGAAAAGCGATCTCTTCCGCGGTCTCGCGAGGAACATCGTGCGTCATGCGTAAACCATAGTAGAAGTGCTCTGATCCCCTCCCCCACAGAGCGAGGGCACCCAATCCCTGAGACCCTCCCAGCGTGGGTGTCATCATGAATTTCAATTGACAATCACATGAAATTAATGAATTATACATGCATCAACAGTTGGAAATCTTTGATTGATTTCAATGGACGATACTTTGACCCGCTGGGGGGGGGCATTGGAAAGTGGTAGGGTATGTGCGGCCCAGTCCTAAGACCCCCCAGTTGAAGCAAAGCACTAAGCTCAAGGTCCCCCTTGTGGAAAAAAAATTGCCTGCAGTAGCAGTTAAAATGTTAGCCAAAATTTCAGCTCCTAGCCCAAGTCATAAATCGGGGACGGACCCATCCATACCTGAAAAAAAGTTGACTGCCCCCCCCTTCAGCTCGTGGACATGTTGATCACAAATTTTTTTTTCAATGGCACATCATATCAGTGATTGCTCATCCAGAAAATCGAGAAAAATGTTTTTTTGCAGTTGGTAACAAGTTTAGGTATCCTATATAACCACAAGGAGCACATGTTATAGGACCAAACAGCAAACCTTGTAACATAGCTGACAAGTCATAGGCCGGGGCCAGTGCCCAGTTATTAGTAACCTCGAACTACCTTGTAACATAGCCTAAGGATAAACTTTATTTAGTCATTCTGTCCGTACGGACACTTACTACAAACACGTGAAGAATCATATCTTAGGATACTGCCTGTTTTCTTTTTTTTAAATCAAAGTTTCGCTTGGAAAAATAACTAAGAGAAAGAGAATTTACAGCCTTTTCTTCAACTTGCTATTCCTCAAATTTAACACTTATTTTTTTACTCTTTCGAATGGATCCATGAGTGATACTTTGAAACTGCATTTCAAAATTTCATTCAATCGCCGGGTTGTTCAAAAAATAAATGCACAACTCTTTTAATATGCGAAAAGTTGTTGAAATGAATACGATCCAAAGAAATAGTTAAACAAAAATCATATGCAAAATAGGCCTATTAGTATTACAAATACAGAGCATTCATTTGATTTATTATTATTTACTTGTTTATGTTTTGTTTTGGAGGGCATAGATAACATAATGCATCAAATGTATAACAGACCCGTGGCCCCGGCCCTTTAGGCCTAATTGCTTTTCAGCAATGCTTTCAATATATTTTACTCCATTTGACAAAAATTAGTAACAACAGCATTCCTTACACGCCGCGGCAAGCGAATTGACGGGGAAATCCCTTAAGCCAAGTCGAGGGACAGTAGTTTTTCTACAAGTTAACAGCAGAAGCTAGCCAATTCACGCAATGGTCTTAGAGGGGTATCGCAATGACGCAAAGGTAAGGTTATGCAACTGTTAGATTTTTTTTTTGTTTGCGCGCTGTGTGTTTGTGGTGGTGTGTGTGTTTCGGCAAGGGCGGCCGTATATGTATGTTGTGTATATGCGGAGTGATCAATGTAGAAAGGATCGCCATTTCCGCTGGAACATTGTGGAACTTTTCGACGACATGAACCAGCCCAATGCAATAAATCGCTCTTAGGTGGTCCCAAGTCGACACGAGGAATATTTCAACACATTCCCGGATCATCGGGATTATCAATCTGAAAAGGGTGATTTGCTTGGAAAGGAAATGGGTGGTACCAGACCAGACGTGTAGCAAAACTAAACGTGGAGGCGGGCACGAGCTTGTGATCGATTAATTGCGGTTTCGTGTGCTATCGTGACTGAGACCCTTCAGATCGCTCTTCAAGCCATCGGCAGGGGATTTTCAGAATTTTGGGATTCGCAAATTGTGATCAAACACGAATTGCCCACCTATATATTGCACGATTTAGTGTGTGGAAAAATAGGAGAAATAGTCGATATTCAGATGACGCAGGAAGTATTACTCTGCTGTACGTGGTGCCATAGTGGTTGATTATGTTCATGAATAGTTGGCTACGGTGGACACACACATTGTTATGATCCGCGGGAAAACCACGCTGACACCCAAGGCGGGCATTACAGTCCAGCTTTCTTTGTTTACATTCACGAGATCATCCATTGCCTCATTGAAACCAACTTACACTGCTAAACATTTGCAAACCTAGGGGATATTACTGGAACAACAACAACACATGAACGGTTTTAATATTATTATTTTTCCTTTGTGATTGTATGGCCTATATGGTCGAACGGGTAGCAGATCCATGCCTCAATTTTATGTATGCTTTCGCTCAGCAGGCTATGTTGCATGGCA
Source organism: Ophioderma brevispina (assembly GCA_023653785.1). Lineage (NCBI taxonomy): Eukaryota > Metazoa > Echinodermata > Ophiuroidea > Amphilepidida > Ophiodermatidae > Ophioderma > Ophioderma brevispina. The sequence goes on from JAMKCH010023857.1 coordinate 27,899, forward strand.
CCATGGGCTGCTTTAAAGACGCACTGGCACATTCGAGAAGTTTTTTAAAGCTGCCCGCTTCACCAGAAATATTCACAAGCTGCATTGACTTCGCATTGAATCCGTACGGTGACCTCTCATGTTCCGCCCTCTAACAAAAATGGCCGCTGGGGACGTTCCGGTTGTTTCAATCACCGACTATTCAATTACGTGCGAGCCCGCTATCCATGTATAGGGTCAGTCCATGGACTTTACCTTTCAAAATAAATACAAAAGAAGTTCCTAGGCCTATTTTTAAATTTTGAAGGTTCTTCATAAAACTTTTAAGGTTTTATTGGACCTTGGGTGCTAAATGCCAGGACAAAAACGGTCACTATGTGTTGAACCTTTTATTTCGTGTAAGTGCAGGCAGCATGCGCACAAGTTGAAAAGCGATCTATTCCGAGGTCTCGCGAGGCCACATCGGCGTAAACCATAGAAGTGCTCTTGATCCCCCGCCCCACACGAGCAGGGCACCAAAATCCCTGAGAACCCTCCCCAGGCCGTGGGTGTCTCATGAGTCAATTGACAATCACATGAAAATTAATGAATTATACATGAATCACAGTTTGAGAAATCTCTGATTGATTCAAGACCGATTACTTGACCCGCTGGGGGGGGGGGCATTGGAAAGTGGTACGGGGTATGTGCGCCCAGTTCCTAAGACCCCCAGTTGAAGCATAAGTTCTTAAGGTACCCTTTTGGAAAAAAACTTCCTTCAGCAGTTTAAATTTTAGCCAAATTTCAGCTCCCTAGCCCAAGTTCATAAATCGGGGGACGGACATTCTACCTGAAAAAAAGTGAGTGCCCCCGCAGCTCCGTGACTTGTGATCACAATTTTTTTTTTCAAGCACGTACTCATATCAGGGTGATTTGCTCCTCCAGAACATCAGAGAAAAATTTTTTTTTGCATGTTGTAACAAGTTAGGTATCCTAATATACCACAAGTGGCACCATGTCTAAGGACCAAAAAGCCAACCTTGTAAAATAGCTTGACAAGTATAGCCCGGGGCCCAGGGCCCAGTAGAGTAGTAACCTCGAACTACCTTGTAACATCGCCTAGGATAAACTTTATTTTAGTCATTCTGTCCGTACGGGACAACTTAATACAACACGTAAAATCATCTTAGGATACTGCTGTTTTCTTTTTAAAGCAATTTTTCGCTTGGAAAAATACTTAATGAGAATTTTACAGCCTTTCGTCCTTGCTATTCCTGCAAATTTAACTACTTATTTTTTTTAACTCTTTCGAATGGATCACCTGAGTGATACTTTGAACTGCATTTCAAATTTCATTCACTAGCTGTTTGTTCAAACAATAATGCAACTTCTTTAATAGTTGCGAAATGGTTGAATATGACGACGAAATTCCAAAGAAATTAAACAAAAAATTCTATGCAAATAGGCCTATTAGTCTAAAAATTACAGCAGCATTATTTATTATTCTATTAATGTTTATGTTTGTGTTTTTTTTTTTGAGGCCTAGATATCAATGCATCAATGTATAACAGACCCGTGGCCCCGGCCCTTTTATGCTAATTGCTTTCAGCAATGCTTTCATATATTTTACTCCCTTTGACAAAAATTATAAAACAGCATTTCCTACACGCAAGCGGAATTGACTGGGGAAATCCCTGACGCCAAGTCGAGGGGAGTAGTTTTTCTACAAAGTAACAGCAGAAGCTAGCCAATCACGCAATTTGTCCTTAGAGGGGTTATTCGCATTGAACAAAAGGTTTATGCAAATTGTTAGATTTTTTTTGTTTGCGCCGATGTGTGTGTGTGGTGGTGTGTTGTGTTTCGGCAAGGGCGGCCGTAGGGAGGGTGGTTGTATATAGCGGAGTGATCAATGTCGAAAGGATCGCCATTTTACGCTGGAACATTGTGGCACTTTCGACGACATGAACCAGCCCAAAATGCAATAAATCGCTCTTAGGTGGTCCCAAGTCGACACGAGGAATATTGATAACACATTCCCGGATCATCGGAGGATTTATTCAATCTGAAAAAGGGTGCATTTTGCGGGAAAATGAAATGGGTGGTACCAGACCAGACGTGTAGCAAAACTAACGTGGAGGCAGGTCACGTGCTTGTGATTCGCATTAATTGCGGTTTCGTGTGCTATCGTGACTGAGACCCTTCAGATCGCTCTTCAAGCCATCGGCAGTGGATTTTTCAGTAATTTTGATTTCGCAAATTGTGATCAACACTGAATGCCACCTATATATTGCAGATTTAGTGTGTGGAAAATAGGAGAAATAGTCGATATTCAGATTACGCAGGAAGTTACAGTGCTGTCACGTGGTGCATAGTGGTTGTATTATTTTCATGAATAGTTTGGCCACGGTGACACACACATGTTATGATCCGCGGGAACTCCGGCTGCACCCAAGGCGGGCATCACCAAGTCCAGCTTTCATTTGTTTACATTCGACGAGATCATCTATTGCTTCATTTGAAATCAACTTGCACTTCCTAAACATTTGCAAACCTTAGGATATTACTGGAACAACAACAACACATGAACGGTTTTAATATTATTATTTTTCCTTTGTGATTGTATGGCCTATATTTGTCAATACGGGTAGCAGATCCATGCCTCAATTTTATGTATGCTTTCGCTCAGCAGGCTATGTTGCATGGCAGCCATGGCGCCTGCTTTAACTGACGCCACTGCCCATTCGAGCAGTTTTAAGCTGCCCGCTTCACCAGCAAACCCAGGCCTGGCACCCACAACAGGGGTGCAGCCTATTCCTCAAGATCCAAGCAGTCCTGGTCTGCCAAACGGGCGCACAGACATACATTGCCAAACGGCTCAATTAGGAGCCCTCAAGGACACATCAGCTGCTCTTCAGATTGTAAGGACTACAACTGCAGAGTCAAATATAAACAACAACCATCTTGTGAAATCAAGGCTTGCTAATTCAGTGGATTCATTGACTTCCAGTAGTAGGCAAAGAAATTTGTGCAACGGTAAGAAGGTTACTAACCACCAACCGTCAGTGTTGCAGATTAACGGCCATCCCCTCAATACCGAAACAGTGATGGCCTTTGGTCAGTGGTGCCAAGGAAGGAACTCCCGGCCCTTCGTCTCATAAACGGGGTCTCAACGGGAACAAAATCAAAAGTATTGCTAAATATGAGTGAACATCACAGTAACACTACAGCTGGAAGGTCTAGTGGTAGTCTTGGTAGTACAACAGAACAGCTTCAAATTAATTCGGAAATAATGCCGCCTCAAACATCTTCAGCTTCTCAACCAATGATTCCTCAATCGACTTCGGAGGATTTGCATCAGCAAAGTCGAACCTCAGAATCACTTCCAAGTGCATCTTCTGCAATGTATGAATCACGATATTGCTCTGCACCAACAAACCTAAACAGAGTGGACTTAGCAAGCACAAGCAATGTGAATTGTGGGCAGTCATCTTCTAATTGTGATAACAATGGAAACAATACCTCTGATACTATGTCCATTGAATTTACAGAGGAGCAGTCAGAAAGTATGGCCAAGCAGCAGACAAGGTTAGAACAGCGTGCAAGGTGGCTTGCAAGTAGATTACGTCGTTTGCAGTCACAAGAAGCAAAGAACCATGTACAAAAACAGCTAGGTGGCATTGTAGTCTTCCATCAAATAAGTGGGAAGTGCTCCATAAACAGCATCCATTAACTCAAACGCAAGACCATGTCAACATGTAAACAAAGACGGGATGGTCCTTTGGATGTATCCAAGGACCCTCAATGACTGCGTGTACATTAATGTAACAATAAGCTCTGTGGAAAAAATCCCACAATGTATTCCAAAGATTAACCAGAACTCACGATGCGTGTTCTTGCGCAGAGGATTTTACGTGGTGAAGACCGAGATCTTTTCAAAGATGGAAAGACCGTGTCCAGAAAACTTTCTTCAACACTGGGACACACTGAGAATCAACTAGACTCTGATGCCACCGATGAAAGTTCAGGGGGAGAAAGTTGTGATGAAGGCGAGATGCTGTGTCAGTATGACAATAGGATGCCACAAAGGGTTCCTTTGTAAGTATATAAGTGCAAAACACACCTAAGTGTGTTTGACGAGTAGAGCAATGCAGTTGAGTTGTATTGAAAACTATTGATTCATTATTAACGTGCAAAATGCATAAGGTGGTTTAAAATATTAAACCCTTACATGCCAATATGAATTTTACCAATGTTGCAAGATTTCATGAACATGCATGTCCGTTGTCGTACATTTTCAATTGTCAATAGGTGCAGTAATGTATCAACTATCAGTCTACTTGGTTATGTATAACGTAATCATTAGTGAAGTGCGCTCTGCGCATGTTTTGCCGGGGGAATCCCAATGAATCTAAACCCAATCGAACGCCAGTTTTTGAGACTGGTCTGTTGTGTAACTGACTGATAAGGTCAAGAAAGTTTGTCTCAGGATTTAAGAATATTAAATTTTTTTCAAGTATTTTTCCTGCCAGGCATTGGTCCAGAATCCCAAGCATGTGTGCACATGTGCAAAAGCCTCAAACAGAGGGCATTTTAATATCAACAATGCTCTGTACATAAATGTCTGTCAATGTAGTCTCAATAGTGTTATTTTATTGCTTAGTTGCAATGATTTACAAAGTCCAATTATTTAATAATAGTAGAGGGGGCTATGAGAGGGTCATATTTGGGTCATAGTTTCAGATCACTTCGAACACCAGGCTAGAAGATGACTTAATGATGCTTATCCCATTTTCGAAGAAAAAAAATAAAAAGTGGCGAAAACCAGGGGTGCCCAACGAAAAATTCAAAATGGCGCCAAAATTGGTCAAAAATCATATTTGACCATAACTTGAAAAGCTTTTGTTTAATCACCTTCATTTTGTGGCATAACCATGTTTTGACCTATAAGGAATCATTCTATGCAATTTCCATCTCACCACAATTTTTTGTTTTCTCGATATGGCAGTTTTAGCCTAAAATTGGACTGCGAGGGTGCTTAGTTTCCCAAAAAGTACATATCATACTCAAAAGTTTTAAATTGTTAAACTGTGGGCCATCAGAAGGATGGCATTCCTCATTTTCTGAAGATTAGATCTTTGTAACACTTACCATTTTCCCTGTGGCATCAATTTAAAATTTGACAAACACACTCTCATTGGAATACAAAGGGGTCAACGAACTTTCTTAGGTGTGGGTTTTCATGGAAGGCATTTTTATGACATTAAATCGCCTACAGTTGCAAAACCGCAACCACCACGCAAGTCAAATTTTTCAGAAAGTTTCATAAAAAACTTTTTGAATGTTAAAATCACCATTATCATAACGATGCGCAATTATGGGAAAGCGCCCTCAGAGCTCAATTTTAGCAAAAACGGCATTTTCCATAACGAAAGGTTATGGTGATATGAAAGTTACATAGCATGATTCCTAATACCCGCAAACAATGGGTATTGCCACGCAAAATTAAGCAAATTGACAAAAATGAATTGATTTATGGTAAAAATTTTAATTTGGCAGTCATTTTAGATTTTTCGATGGGGCAACCCTGGTTTTCGCACTTTTTTCATATTTTTCTTCGAAGTGGGGATCGGGTGATTAAAGTCATCAAACGAGCCTTGTTCAAATTGATCTGAAATATTGACCTTCTATATCCCACCTCTATTATTACGAAGATAGAGCATGTGATTAACCAGTAGTACTATCATGTATTTTGTATTTGAGGCAATCTTTATACCTAGGTATCCCCGTCAGTGTTTTGCACTGGTTTCCTCGGGCCTGTTACCCATATCATTGGCAAGTACCATTAAACCTTAAAAAGATGTAAGATAGTCCTGGCTGAGGCATGTGGGCAGTGTTTTGGCGTTGAATAGGTAACAGCTGTAGAGGACATTTACAAATTGCAACTCATTTAAAAAAATGGATGTTTTGAGTCTGGTGTCAACACCATCGGAGGTGCTCTACTCATTTGCTGAACACATTTTGTATTGTTTTACAAAAATGAGATTTTGATCATGGTAGGCTAGCACAGATGGTATTTTGGGGTTTTAGGGCTAGGTTTGTGAAGTGGCGGGATAGAGACATTGGTGATTTCACACTGTGCTATCAGTATAAGGTCGTGTACATGTAAGGTGGCATAAAAACGTACAGATTCTCATAGCCGTCCTCACTTTTTGTGTATAACATCAAACTTTTTTTTAATTTTCTTAAATTGTTTTCAATCATGAATTTTGAATGGATGATAGGCCTAATTGGGTTATTATCCACCACAGTCACTTTCATGTGATTTTAGACCTGGGTCTATTCCTCGGCAACTTAAAAAAAAGGCTTTGCCATTTTTCTGATGGCGACTGAAAGTTGGTAGTGAATCGATTTCCGGTGAAAACCGCCTATATTTTAGTGTCGTTTCATAAAAAAAAATAAAAATACATTGCTGTCCTTGACCCCTATTGTCGCCTGCCGTCGCGGTTGTAAATGATTGTCCTCATAGGAAGTTGACCTTGATATGTGACCTTTGACTTCATAAACAAATTTTCACATCACATTTCAAAAAGTAATTACAGTAAACAAGCCATCCCAATGCTTTGGGCACTATTTTTGATGGCTCTATAGAATAGACCATATCGCTAATCGGTAAATATCAACAGAGGGCGCTCCACCGCAAAGCATGATGGGATCGAAAAAGGGGCAAACACGAACCCGGAAGTGTCTATCTACGATCGCCGCTGTGTTTACGTATAGAAACTACGCATGTATATGGCCATTTTCACAATCAGTGGTGTAACTTTCACTTTTGACACTTCATGATATGTATCTCATTAATTCAATGAAGAATTTCAAAGATATTTTGCTGTGTAACTATCCTATATAGGGGCTAGCTCAGCTAGCTTAACAAACCTCCTTACTTTTTTCTTTTGGATTTTTTTTTTTTTTTTTTTTATGTACACTTTTGTTGTAGCAGATATTAAAACAGAAAAATTTTCACATCACATTTCAAAAAGTAATTACAGTAAACAAGCCATCCCAATGCTTTGGGCACTATTTTTGATGGCTCTATAGAATAGTTCCAAGTTTTGAAATGCAATTTTGTTCGTGTGATTACTGCCACATTGTTTCCAGAATGCTAAAATGACCACCTGGGCTTATACCCGAGTGTATGCTATCTCCTGTATTTTCTTTAAAATTTGGGGGTGGGCTTATACCCGGATGTGGGCTTATACCCAAGTGGTTACGGTAATTTGGCCACTTGAAACTTAGAAAGATAAGGCGACAAAAAAACCCTCTGTTTTACGGGCGAGCGGACCTTTCGAGTAGGGTCGGTCGGTCGGGCAAATTTTTTTTTTTTAATTTTTTTTTCTTTTCTGGAAGTCAAAATTGGCCCAAAATAGGCCCAAAATCTGAAAAATCAAGAGAAAAAATGAAAAATTTTTAAAAATTTTCTAAAAAAAATAGCCAAAATTTATAAATTTGGGCTAAAAACAGATTTTCATAATTTTTGGAAAAACTAAAAAAAAAATCTGCAAAACTGAAAAATCAGGGTTGGTCGGGCCCGTAAAACGTTTTTTTTTATTTTGTCGCCTAAGCACTGAATTTTTATTTAACACTTAAGGCTGACTCGGAGATTTTGAAATTATAATTTTTTTTTGTGTACTAATTAAAAATAGTCAAAAGTAAAGAATGAAACTAAAATGCACAATGTTTGAAATGAATCTGATTTTTGTTTTGATGTAGTAAACATGTATATTATGTCTGGAATCAAATCTGAGACGCGTCGTTAAAATGATGTGCGTTGACCGCGTATGCACAGCCTGACCACAGCTGCACTTGACCTGGTAACAAGCGTCCTAGAAACGTAAATATGTTAGCGCGATTGGCCAATTCAGCAGAGGTCAAGTGTACTTTTGTTGCGTGCTACGCTCGGCGCTTACACTCACTGCGATCGGCGCAGGGCGACACGTCTCAGATTTGATTCCAGACATAATATTATTACGTGCCATAGGATACTGTGTATAACAAAAATTCCGGATCTGGAATTTTTATAACAAAGTTGCGATTTTCTATATGAAGGACTTTGATTTGAGCTTGGCTATTTCACAGTGATTAGTATGGACAAGCATTATGTATGCAAGAAGCACGATTTGTTTGAAAATTGAGGGGGCCCCTCAGGAAATCCGAAGGAATTTTGCACAAAATTTATACCACACATGCAGGGTCAAGACAAAACAATTATGCAATAAAATTAGAATTCCACAAAGTGGTACTTAAAAATTAAGGACAAATATTATTTTCCAATTTGGAAAAGAGGGAACCCCCGCTAGATGAGTATACCCAATAACGACCCTTGAATGACCTTTGACCCAAAAATGGCCCCTCGAAACTATGACCACAAACATCGTATGGCGAAGCTCTACCACCATACCAAAACTCACATCCATACGTGAAAGCATGGGCAAGTTACCCAATAACGACCCCTGGATGACCTTTGACCCCAAAACGACCCCTCGAAAACCTGACCACAAACCTGTATGTCGGAGCTCTTCCACCCTACCCAAAATTCATATCCGTATGTTAAAGGAAGGCGAAACGCATAGCCAAACAAAAAACCAAAAGTTGATTTTTTTTTAGTACCGGTAGTAAGATGTCATTTTGGTAGGTGGCATTATAACCCGCCGCAAGCGGGTATATTGTGCTCCTTGTGATCGTAATCTTCTTCTTACAATCATCAAACACAAGTGTAAGGGGCTAGCTCCAAAAACTACAAAGGCCAGACAAGCTAGAATTTCGGCAGAATCCGAGAATCGATTCTCTCAAAGAGTTGTAAACGGATGCTGAATCAATGGGCTCTCGTAAAACATTAGAACTTAAGGGCAGTGGAACCCTAGTGCTTTTGTTTACACGCATTTCTGATTTTGCAACTTTTAAACATCAACATATGTTCTATCGTTACCAACAAGGTTATTGCCAATGCAGACAATCATGAGTGGATTTTTGTGCCGATGTACACAGCTATGGACCATTAAAGCTCCAAAATTGAAACCACAGGTCTGAACGGCGGGAATGAGCACATTACACGCCGTCAGGGGCAAGGCTCAGCATCGCGTCGCGTGGTGAATTGTTGCTGCGTAATCGAGCGCGTGGCGTGTTTTTAATGTACTTGTGCAGCTGAAGCATCTTGAGAAATCGAAAAATATATTTGAAAATGTAAACAACGCGCTATGTGTTTTAGACCAGAGTTGAATGAATGTGACATTTCAATTTCTTCTGATTTTTGGCGTTGAAGACAAAAGAGGTTTTGATTCCAATATGCATTAAGATGTATTTTGATCACGTGCACAACATACTCAATTTTGAGTGAAAGGTAGGTTATTTGAGAAAGAGATAGCTTGCAATGGCGTGAAAAGTCACTTTTTTCACTAAAACACAGCATTTTCTCAATGTTCAATTTTCGCAAAATTTGACAAATTTCCAGACAAGATAAACTCCAAAAATACCGAAGTAAAGGTAAGGGTTAACTTTCCTTTGCGATAGCAATCGGTCTTCTCTAGGGACGGTTTTCTCAATTTTTCATTTTTTCGGCGTTTCTAATAAAGATATTCTCAATATAGACTCAAATTTTGGAAAATGAAAGGTTAATTATAAGTTAACTAAAAAAAAATCACACTTTTTTGACATTTTTCCTAATTTCAAAAATGGAAAGCCTCTATTTTTAAAAATGAAAAAACAGTCTCTAGACAAATTTGTTCTGCTCTAAAAAATACATAAGGAAATCATGAAAATTCAACTTGTTTTGTAATTAATAAAAAAAGAAAAATTTTTGGGGCAAAATCATGTTTTTTAGTATTTTTCTCAAAATACGGCAAGTTTACATTAATATGATGCAATATCGGGTTCATCGTCAAATTTTCTTTGCTGAGAAATGTTTACTTTTACATACAATAATCAAATATTTGCCAAAGTTACAAACCAACATAGATAATCGGAAACTCAAGGTTGACACTGATCCTTAACAGAGTAGTGAATTACCTGATTCCCGCAAAAATTTGTTTTGGGGGAATCGGGACTGATTCTCGCACGCAGCGACGAATTTCTACCCCCTGCCCTAGAGCCCCCACTTGGCACAATGAAAGCCCATGACCCCCTCAAGTGCTTTTGGCCAACCATTCGACCCCAGCGGTCAAAGGTAACGAGCTCATAGGCCAATATGTGAAACCTATTATGGCGTCTAGCTCCATAACTACAATGGCCCTAAAGCCCCATAATTGGCACAATGATAGAACCTGAGCCCCTCTATTGCCTCTGACAATCTAACCCCAGAGGTCAAAGGTTACGGGCTACATAGACCAATGTGGCACCCCTATTGTGGAACATACCTACGTAACTGCAATGGCCCTAGAGCCCCCCCCCACCCCTACCCTTGGACATGATACCATTCACGATCGATTGTGCCTGTGGCCAATTCTTCGATCCCAGAGGTCAAAGGTCATGCCCACCCCAAACAAGCGCTTAAGACGTATTTGCGTGCAAATATAGGGCCGTCTTAGTTATATTTCCCATTGGTTTGTACAGCTGGCCGTGCCGGAATATTGATGGCCAAAGATCAAAGGGATCGCTACAGTAATATAAGGGGTTATTTGAACTATAGTCTGTTTTTATATTATAGGAGTATGTAAAATTCTTAAACGGAAATATTACCATTTTAAGTTCGACCGATATCCAATGCGATATTTGTTGATGATTTTTTTAAAATTGCCTCGCTGAATATCAGTCTCAAAATACATTTCAAAAGTAATAACATATTTCTGTCTATTGGGATGGTACATGTAGTATAATGGATACTGCAGTTTGCATATTATTTCAAACAGTTAATTTGACTAAACATGACACATGTAAATAACACAAATTGCTGCTTCACATTTATTACCAATGTTATATTGATATCAGTCGGGAAACCCCGAACACAGACTATTAATTTTTGTGCGGCCTTATACCATATGTGAATTCTGAAAAATTGTCTACAAGGTAGATCAATAACCGGCAAACCCCTAGGCTTAAACACAGACAAATTTCGATTGGATTTGTGAGTAATCCGTAGTGTTCTGATGATTTCTGAGGGGGGGGGGTAGCCAATAATTTACTTAATGAAAAATTAGAAAATTCAAGCTAATAGAATATGTGTAACAAGGATATTAGTGGGTGATTGTTATGCAAGTAAAGGCAACTAGAACTTGTTAACAAAATTCAGACCAAACTTCAAACACCAAGTACAATTCACTTTTCACTCAAACATGCAGTGTATGAAAAGAAAATAAAACTATCTAAAAACGCATTCCTACCGAAGTCCGCATTGTTTAAGTCCGAAGACGTTATTTCCTTAACCAATGACAACAAAGGCAGATGATTGTTGATTTTTAATGTGCATATGATTATGCACCTTGGCAATTTTTTTTTAATTAAATGGTTGAACAATTATTTCCAAAATTAACACAGGGTGGTATAGTTGATATATTTCCTTGTTTTCATTTGGTTTGTACACTTTGTGGTTTTTTTTTTTTTTTTTTTTTTTTTTAATTTTTTAGTTTTTTTGTTTTGTTGTGGGTATGTTATGGGAAGGGATACGGAGTCAGGTTGAGAGCGGCGGCAATGAACATCACCCTGCAGTATCTGTCCCCTATGCCCACGGTCTTTGTTCCTAATGGAAGATAAGGAAGATGAAATCCACGGAATGATCTGTTCGGCTTACGTCAATTGGGACTTCGGTAGGGTACATCAAAAACCTGACTGGACAGGATTATGGTGCTGGGCACAATAGGACAAGTAGATTACAATACTTGAGGTGTGTGTAATATCAATGGGCTGCATGCACTTCATGTTGTTGATCATTGGCTCTTCTCAGTTTATGATTGGGTTTCTGATGGCAAAGCACTTTTGGTGGACAAAGTGTATGAATTTAAGGTCTGAATTTTGGGCTTACAGTACTTCTCGGAAGAGTATCCGAGGCTCACGCAAAATAACGCGTGAGTTTGGCGGTAGTTTCTCGTTAGTGATTCTAGAAAGTCACCGCTCCAACGAACAAATCTTACCAGGACTTTCCCGTACTAACGCGTTCTGATTGCGTTACTGACGTGACATAATCTCAACCGATATTCTCTTCCTAATCCATTTACCGGCTCCCTTTATTTTGTTACCCTTTCTCGTGTCGTCATTTTACCAGCTGTAATTAAACCACAGTATGCAGAAATGGGCCTACGGGCCGATCGGTTATACCGTTGGCAGTCCACGCGAATGGCTGAAGAGTACACGTACAGGTCATAATCTCATGATTTTGAAGATTTTCAGAAATGGAAAAATATATACCATTCTCAATCGTCACACAAAAAATCAGAGCCAACTATTATTCCTGAAGTTGATAAATCCAACATTTTTGAGGG
>JAMKCH010023858.1:0-19521 GCA_023653785.1 Ophioderma brevispina
TTAAAATTCCGGATCCGGAATTTTTGTTATCCTATGGGACGTAATACTATACATAAATGTTTACTGCATCAAAACGAAAAATCCGATTCATCTCAAATTTCGGAATTGTGCATTTTAGGTTACTATCTTTACTTCTAGTTGACTATTTTTCATTATTACACAAAAAAATAATATTTCGAAATCTCTGAGTCAGACTTTAAGCATAAACAAAATAGCCGCCATTGAAATTGCGCCATAACTACTTTCGGTTATATCCGGACTCATACAAGAAATATTTTAGGTTCAAAACTGCTAAAATGAGGTGTTTGATTAAAAACAACCAAAATGAATTCATAGCCATCTATTTTAATATATCTAATTTGCATATATCACAAATAGGGGCCATTGTTACCCAACATTTCTCCACTTACGTTGCTTTGTGAATGGTGGCCAGTAATGGGCAGTTAAAGTGTTAATTTATTACACTCGCAATTCATGTCTATATAAATAGTTTTAAACCACATATTTTTCATACAATAAATCTTATGATCCATTCTTGCAATACAGTTATTTTAATATTTTATAAATTCATAAATGCACATTTTGTCCATGAATTACCATTTTTGCCATTCGTTAGTCAATCTATTATCAAGTATACATAACTATTGACCAACTCACACAGTTCTTAATACCAGCATTTGCCACTCTAGTCCTCGATCTGTATTTTGCCTCTTTTAATAGTCTGCCTCTTCCTCGTCTCCATAATCATCATCAGAATCACCTCATCATCTTTCATGGTTTAACATGTCGATGACTTGCACAAACCAGTACAGGACATCCCATTAGCCATACAGTATAGTCTGGCAACTTGCACACACTTGTCTTGGGCAAATTCAGGATAAGAACTCTAAAACAACATCTGGAGCAGGTTTGCCATTCATCCACTTGATGGTCAAATTTCCATCTGAATGTACAATCCATCCATTGCCATCGGAGCTTGGAGTGTCTGGAGAGGCTTGAAGACTATGTCACTATATAGCTGTTTGGTAGTTTGCCTTCTCTGTGCATGAAGAGTCAGACAGTTGGAGGAAGCTGGCCAAGTTGTCCACGTCTTTGATGGGTGTCTCCCTGCATATATAAAACGACAGGTGAACATTTTGAAGTCTGTAAAGGAGTTCATCAGGTCAGCGACCATTCTTTCCCAATCTCGGCAAACACTTGCAGGAATGTGAGATTTTTTTGGAGCTTTCAGTCCAGAACATTGCCTTTGCCAGCAAATGCGCTGACAGAGTGACATCAATTACTGTAAATGAATGCAGTCCTATGAGGGCTTTACATACATTGTCTCCTTGTACCTGAGCTAGCTTGGTCACATTGATGTACCTTCTGTTTTGAGTTCCATACTTCATAAACATATTGCAGCGAATGTCATTGTTGAAGGCCAGGCTGAGGATCGGTACAACTCTATCGGCTGCTATATGAAAACTGATTCATACTTGGCTGCAGCATGTTTGGTGTGCAGAAAAAGGGGTGTGTTAGCCTCTTCTTGCGAGCCTTTTAGAGCTGCTATTTCCTTGCAGTCTCTACTGGTAAGCCAAATGCACAAATCTCTACAAGTGACATACATCACTCTCTGTCTCTCGCCAGATGTGTCTCTCAGTATTTTGTCACTGACTGATGAACATTTTTTGCAAACTTCATAGAGTTCATGTTTTTTGGATGCAGCTACAATCTTGAAAATAATTTTTGGAACACTTTGAACGATTTTCGGGAAACTGTTCCCCCGTCTCCCCAACCAATGTTGAATGGGGTATATAGTCATTAGCAGTCTTGCCAATTCCCCCAACATTGATTGATGGGGGTTGGGAAAGGTAAGATGAAGTGGAAGGTTGGGGCTTTAAATTTAGTAATAACATGGGCTTTGTAGGCTCTTAACTTTGACCTGGGTGAGCAATGTAGTAAATTACGGTGAGTGCTCCAACTATTTTTTTCCAAAATTTTAGATCACCCATCAAAGATGAGAACAACTTGTGGTACCAATTGTTTAGAGCAAAGAAAGGCGAGATTGAATCTGGCCAGCTTCCTCCTTGTGAGGACTGCCTCACCCTTCATGTAGAGAGGGCAAATTACCAAGCAACTATGGTGCCGTAGAAGCCTCTCCAGACGCTTCATGCCCCACGGATGGATTGTACGTCCAGATGGTATTTTGATCATCAAGTGGGATGAATGGCAAAACCTGCGCAGCTGTTGTTTTAGAGTTCCTTATCGGCAATAGACGATTTGCACGATCCCCATAATGCATCTCGTATTGTGCCCATTTCAATCGGCAACTTGTACTAGCCTCAGGTCAGCTAAATATACGCAGTTAAGAGCGTAATCTGATACCAGAAAATATCTTATCTGTGACGTTGCATTATCGTTGTGTAATCGTCCGGCACGTGACAAGTAGGAGCCGGGTTGCGATCGAAAAATTTCACCTTTTGTCGTAAAATTTCAAGATCAGTGCATCGGTTGTTTTTGTCCTATGGGGGGTATTCCGTTATATTTCTGTAAGATAACTTCACGTGAAAAGGTGGACTTTGGGCATTGCTAATTAGGCCACGTCCGGCGCGCGAACGATACAGACAAAAGACATAAACCATGAAATATTTTATTTTCGTTAATTCTAAATTACAGGGAAATTTACAAATGTATCACCGATAGGCCTAATATCTTGAATGTTTTCATATCGAGGAAGTTATAATATTTCCTGCGTTTGAGAGCAAACTCAATGATAATGAATACATGTAAGTATGTTTTTACAGTAAAAGGCAAAATTACAAGGGATACTTTGAGGAATTGGCTCACTTCTAAGAAAAATATGCACGTGTTAAGTAGAGTATGAGCAATTTTAGATCGTGCTAAAACAATTTTGTCCCTTGGTCCCAATTAATTGAACCGCAGAAGCCCCAACAGTTGGTTGCAAAAACACGCATTTAATTATAGGAAATTGTGTCCCACAGTATTTTTCCACTTCTTTCTGATTGGGCTCTTAACAGAAATCTTGACAACAGGTGATAACAACATTTACTATTGACTGGTAAAAATGTGTATTATGGCCCAAAATATGCATACATGCATCTCCAATTTATTGCAATAACTACTGAAACACTCCTATAATTTTACTACAAGAATGTATATAGACATATGTATTTGTTACAGTATAATACTTACACTTTGAGCGCCATGATGCAAAATTGCACCATAAAAAGCAACGTAATTGCAGAAATGCTAATTGGGAAAAACATGGCGCCATTTGGGATATGCCAAATTAGATTATTAAAATGGATGGCTTTGAATTCATTTGGTGTGTTTAATAAAAAACCTCATTTTAGCAATTTTTGTATCTAAAATATTCTTCTAGGAGTCAGGATATGGCCGCAACTAGTTATGGCACAACTTCAATGGCGGCCATTTTTGTTTATGCACAATTAGCTATGCTCAAGTTGTAATATTTTTCACTATGTATTTAAGAGAGTATCAAACACCTCGTGTTAGCATATTTTCACTAAAGGAATTCTTCTACAAGACGGATATGGCCGCAAAATTAGTAATGGACCGAAATTTCAAAGGCGGCCATTTTGTTGATGGCAAATTAGCATGCTTAGGATGTCACCTTTTAAGTCTTGTATAACAGGACATTTTAATAGCACCTACACTATCACCGCCACGAACTCGCCAGATCACTTGTAAACACACCTTACACCCCCCCCCAACAGCACCCCATTTTCATCAATGATAACTTGAACATAGGCGTTTAAGTCAAATTAGATCAAAATAGGTTATTTTAAAAAAAATGGCGGCCATTTTGGATGTGTGCAGATTAAATTTAATTGAAAATTTATGGATTTGAGTTCTGGTGGTTGTCCATTGTCAAACTACTTCATGTTAGCTTTGTCCCTAAACAATTTCTTCTATAACACCGGTGTGGCAGAGATATAGTCCTCCGGGCTCACAGTTAGGGAACCATGTGAACAATAAGGCAATCGATTCAATGAATCTTCGGCGTAACATTAGTTTCCACGCTTTATTCGTGTCGTCTATGGAGCCCGGACTATGATACCTGGCCGGACAATGATTACTTTAACACCGGATTATGGCTAAAACTAGTTATGAGCAATTTCAAGGCGACCATTTTGTTTATGCAAATTAGCAGGCTACTACTTTGGGAATGTCTGTCATGGCAAAATTTTATGTGTTTCTGCAGAAATTGATAGAACACTCGCTTTGTCCTGGACCAACCGACCAACCTCTCTGGCCCAAGGACTAATTACAAACTATCATGATTGTGTAATAAAATAATATGGCACTCCGTTGGTGGTGGTGGGGGGGGGGGTCCTTGAGGACCCGCACTCAATATCAAAAATCTAAAAATAAGGGTGTAATGTTAACACTTAAATTCATAAGGGGTTTGCACTTCCGTTAGTGCATTAACGGGGGGGGGGGGTTCCTAGGGACACCCTGAACCACTTTCCTAAGGAGGTTTTAGATGAAATCCAACCACTATTAGAAGGGCTTCAAAGACATCAACAATAAAGAAAATAAAAACTGAAGAAAGTTGTCAAGTAAGAAAAATTAGGGGCCAAAACATTGATTTTAATTTTTGAGTCAAAATGTGCGAAAGACATAATTGTGTCCTGCATTTTCAACGGCATTGCTTCACCTAGATTTGTGCTGATTGGCTTTAATGGTGAAGAATGAACTAAACTTACCATATTAAGCACAGACATAGCGTCTCTGCCATTTATATTTTTTTAGGCGTTACTTGTATAATTTACCATAGGTTCCTACAGTAAACCGCTAAATGATGTATATAAAATTATTATGGCCCAATGGCCTACTATACTTAGCAGATTTTTAATTAATTATTTACTTTGTTATGTCCCCTAGGTGTATGCATTATGAAAATCAGAATCACAGTAATTCTAATAAGGATTTTTCATTTTTTTCAGGGCACTTACGTTAGTGCAAAAGGGGCTTCTAGGGACCCATCCTAATTAACGCTAAAACGACGCGATGGATTTGAATTTTTTTTGCACCAATGCAAGCGAACTTAAAGTTAGACGAATACAAAAATAAACCAAAATATGTGCAGCGTTAATTAAAAATCGCGGCTGAAAAACAAAAAAATGAGGTCCCCTAGGACCCCCCCCTTATGCAGTTAAGTGTTAATTCGGCACATTAACAATTATAGTCAAACGAGAAGATGTTACTAGATCTGTGACAGATCTGAACACAGGCGAGAGTACTGAGCCGGAAGTTCCCAATTGACCTTTGACCCCAATGACGAGCACAACTTTGGGACTGCCTCAAGCTGCTTCATATGCATGATCAGTGACCATACAATGTATCTGTAGGAGAGCAGATGTTGGTAAAAATTAATTTTTGACCCCTGTGACCCCAGATGACCTGACCTTTTTAGGGGATGTCAAACTACACCATATACATGAGTCACATGGTCATCCTATGTAATCTGTAGGAGACTAAGAGTAGTGATTGAAGTGTAACGTAATTTGACGTATTTTGACTTTTGCCCTAAAACCAGGGAGTAAGTGATGAGGTCATGATTTGACTTTTATTGACCGCTCATCAAAGTCCTACAGGATGGTAAAAGATTGCATTTGACTTGCTTTAAATTTTACACACAGTAAAAGGGGTTTGACCTAGTGGACCCAGATGGACCTTTCATCAAAATTTCATGAATACCCTTTGGTAGGGGATGTCAAACTACACCACAAACATGAGTCAAGTGATCATACTATGACATCGTAGAAGGAGTAGTTGATTGAAGTTAACGTAATTTCTGTATTTTGATCTGCCACTAAAACAGTGTCATATGACAAAGTCAGAATTGACTTTCTTGCAGTGTTGATCAAGTCCTACAAGTCTGAGACTTGAGTAATTCTAGATTTTTTGCATGAACTACGTTGTTGATCCCTGTGACCTATCGGACCTTTACACCAATTGGTTATGTAAAAAGTTTGTGTGTATGTACTTGTCCTTGTCACCAGTGTGGTCAATATGGAATGTTCAATGTCTGAGATATTAGCATGGTGGACAGAAAGAAGAAAGAAATCGTACAGAAGAAAGGGACACAGTCGAACAATTACCTTTCAAAAGTTTGTACATGACTTCACTTCGCGAAGCACCGGATTACTTGTATATACCAATGATCGTACTCCAATGCTAAGTTATTTTGCCTTACGTACCGGGGACTCTGAGGCTATCGCAAAGTTTACAGAAGAAGATTACGGGTGTATTTTAAGACTTAATAACACTCTCCGACAACAACTAGTACACCCTAAAGACCCTGTTCCCAGAACTCCCAACTTGGAGAGGTATCTATTTATCCGTGTGGATATGTGACAAGTGTACATTGGTGAAACGGCAGATCACTGCAAGAGAACGACGAACACCAGAAAACGGACTCAGACAGGCAACACCACCAAAAACTCGGCTATCACCGAGCATGTGTGGAACGACTAACAACAACATAAACCATTGACTGGGACAAGACTACAATTCTGGACAGAACAATAATTGGACTGAAAGGAAACTCATGGAAGCTTTGTACATCAAGTTACCGTAACAACTTCAATAGCCGTATTCAATATGGACGTCAGCCACCAGACATGTTGGTTGGACGAGATGCATACATTCAAGGACTACAATACATTCAGCTGTCAACGATCCTTGTGCAATCGCTAAACGTATCGATTGACAGCTTAATTAATTGTAGTCCTGGAATGTTTGTATGCATCTTGTCCAAAAAACATGGCTGGCTATGGAATACGTCAATAGGGACAAAGGAGCTGAAATTCCTCCTAAATAGGGTAGACTAATCAAAGGATGGCTTCGACCAATTATAGTCTGATTTTTTATTCCTGTCAAAGCGCATATTGTCGATGGTACAAACACATATGGAGAGGATGTGTTGAGATCAAAAATAAAAGGCGTACTAACAGATGAATGCTCAACTTGGTTCAGCAGAATAAGATGCTTCAAACCCATTTAAGAACCTTTTTGTATTGAATATGTAAAGGCTTCATACCAGATCAATTGAACAATGTATTACAGTCGGATACAAGCTATCGATTCTTGTGTTTGGAAAACAATCAAAGAACGGATAAAGTGTCATGGAACATCGAGCCGGTGAACCTCTTAATCTGAGGGGATTAGGCCACGTAAATATGTAGTTTGTTATGATGTGACCAAAATTTTTCAGTACTTAACTATGGATTGAGACAAAAAAGTCAACACATTATTTATGGAACAAGGCGAATAAATGTAAACCAGCTTAAACGTATCAGATTTTCTATATTCCTTAGTGACGATAATACTGAAGGAAAATGCACGCACGCAGTTGTTGATATAAAGAAATCATACATGAAAAAACAACAAATTTAATATTGAATTCCTGTTGTGGTTGTAAAAATGGTGCGAGGATTCTGATAGTGGAGATTCTTCCTCTTCCCAGCAATAATGACAAGTCATTTTGGCGAGTAATAAATTACTTATTCGTATCATTTTCTTTTCTTAGTTGAATGCTTCAGAGTCATTCAAGTTTGTGTGAATTATTTAGTGCATTTGCTTGCATTATTTTCATCGTAAGAAAAGGTTCAGTGTTATAATATGCCTTAATCTGATCCGACATCGTAACATTAGAATTTCTATTTTTGAATTAGTGTGTAAAGCATACACCCTCTCCAGAACGAATGGAATCGTCGAAAAGCCCCAAAACTTTAATGAACTGACACGAATAAAAAAAATCCTTACTATAACCGGAAACTTAATTACTGGGATCCTTTGATCATCGGTTATTGTTCTCTTCCCCCTTTGTTTACCTGGTGTATATAAGGTGGAACATCATGAACTGTAGTTTGCTCTTGATGATGACATCGCCAGAGTGTCGAAAGCGCATCAGCCTTCCATATGGGGATGAATCAGGGAAAGATTTTTTTTTACTCAAGAAAGAACCCGTACAGAAGAAAGACGCAGTCGGTTTCTCGACTGTGTAAAAATGGTGGACGCTAACAACAGCAGAAACAGTGGCATTGTTGATGATTAAACAAGGTATCAGGCATTGCGGGACACTGCATTTCAACCAGTAATTCGCTCCTAGCAGGTATAACAAGAAGTCCGCCGATGAGCCAATATGGCATTCAATTGAAATATCACTCAAACTGAATCAAAATAGATCACAGCAATGGAGACTGCAAACCACAAACTGATATTGGCGCTTTGATGTGGGTGGGTCAGGGTTCTCACAAAACGCTTGTCTTTTAAAATAAAGGTAATAAAAATATAAATTTGTTAAATAACATTTTCACGTCATGAACTGTTAAAATAATGTATTAATAATTACAAATATATTTCACTCTTTGACGAAAGTAAATTAAAATTGTGCACGGCTAAAATGAGCATTTTTTTGTTTTTTTTGTGTATGTTAATGTATTTAGTTTTTAGTTATTTTATAATTATTAAAAGTTTTTCTGTTTATTTATTTATTATTTTATTTTATTTATTTTTTCGATTTTAATTTTTTTTTATTTGAAATTTGGCAATGTTGTTTTTGTTGTGTTGCAATTCATGTATTTTTAATTTTATATATATATATTTTTTTTATTTGTAACAATTGGAATTATTATTATTTTTACTTGATATTTTTCATCTCACTGCACGTAGTTGTTATATGAAAGCCATATTATTCCACGGCGGTGTCCTGTTCACCCGTTAGGGAGATGAGGGAGCGGGTTGCATTTGCAATGCAAGTGTCCCGCACTGCCTGATAACTTATTTAATCATCAACAACGCCATCGCCTCCGGTTGTCATTGTAAATAGCGTCATCACTTTAACATGTTTTGTTTTCATGAAATTGTTAAATTGATGAATTGCCACTGGCATGCTGGCATAATGTCTAGATGCAACAGGGTATCAATGGGCCAACACAATAAAATGGGAAAACACACTTTTTTGTATTAACAACCTTGTATGCGAATCTCTTCGCAGCAAGTCCATGCAATTCGCCTCGCCCCCATTTTTTGCGGAGGTGAGATTTTTTAGTACTATAGTTTTGCTTAAGGAAAATGTTGGCATATCCTAATACTAAAAGTAAACAATTTCCGGTATACAAAGAATTAAATCCCGACTTATCAAAAAGTGGCAAGCTATTCATACGTTGCAGGGTAGTAAGAATCCAGAGTTGTGTTTTGTATTTGGAGTATTTGACAGTAAAACACATACTTGGGCGAGATATTAGTAAAAAGTACAAAACCGACCAATCATATGTTTACATGGCGTTGTTGAGTTCGTAGCACTGAGGTACTTAAAATATAACTATGCAACAACAAGGGGCAAGCGTTTCAATGCATTATGATAAATAAGACGTGTGAACATTCCTCTTAAACATTTAATTTTCCTTTCCATTTCTCTCGCCGTCCAAGCTTTCTTTCTTCCTTCCTCCAGTCCTTCCTCTTAGTCAGGTACGTTACAAAATGATGCGGACAGATCCCGGCAAAAGCCCAAATTTTTTTTTGGTTAAGAAGGAGAAAGGCGGCGGTTTCTCCTAAGGACATAAATAATGAATTTAGAGAAGGGGAGCCCAAATATCGGAGAATTATTTAGGCAGCTAGTGGGCATTTTTCAATGGCCGCCAAATACCTCTAAATGGCCGATTAATGGTTATGTGGTCACCTAAGAGCACTAATTAAGTACATTAAAAGTATTCTTAGTAATTGTAGTCTATTGAGGTCAGACATAATGCCATGGACATTAGTAGATATCATTACTAGGAGGGCGCGGATTCAAAATGGCCGCCAAAATTAATTACAAGAGGTTGACATACTAAAATTATTACATTGCGACAAGATTTGATTGTGCAGCAACGAAAAAATTCTAACACACTGATGTGTGTAAAGCACATTGAATACCTATATACTACACAATCTTCAATGCCTATGGCTAATGAGAAAACCGTCACAAAGTTCTGTACATTTCCAGTTTGCTTTTTTTTGCACCCACCACATCCACTGCAACCACGTTTTAACTCTACAACCTGCACTTTTACAAGTTTCACTGCAAGCTTTGGTGCAACAGCAAGGTAATTCCAGATGGAACCAATGTTTAATTTTATTTTCCCTGCCTGTGGTCCACCCCCTCCCTCAGTGATGGTAGTGTGTTCTTTGGGCCAGTTCACTGGTGGTCCAGATACCAGCCTGGTAGGTGTCACGCTTTTATTTGTAGTAGAATCATCCTGGGTGGAGGAATGTCTTCCTGGACTTGTTCTTTTGACAGAACAACGCCCTTCCTTAATTGCCTCTTGATAGTCTCATCAAGGTTAGAAGCCTTGTATGAAGTACAATTCCATAGCGTTCCCAAAAGCCCTGCAGCCAAAGGGTTTTGAGTGCCATGTAATTAAAAAAGCTGGGTTTTACATCAGGGTAACACTTTCAGGCTTCCCACGGTGATTTCTTCACCTTTCGGAAGAAGGCTGATGTCTGTCAAGCCATGAACTGTGAAATACAGGAAGGGGCTATAGATCTGTTTTTACCAAGAGGATTGAAGATTTTAATAAATGGTAGTATGACAAATGTTTGCCGATACCAAAAGCAACCCAAATGTCCTGCTGTGGATGCAATTGAGTAGATGGTGCCATTTACCATGAGATCACCAAAACATCATGTCCCAGTGCGTACTTGGCTTGTAGAACCATTTTCTAAGCATCCTGTAGATGAATTAGTAATCATGTATCGGCTTCCCGGATCGCGCTCCGACATTTGGTGGTTGATACCTGTTGCCGACTAAGAATGCCAAGGTAATGAAATCTCTTTCCCAATTGGGCAACCAATTTGAAACCTTGTTCGTGAGGAACATGCAAAGAGTCTTGCTTGTTAGTGGTGTCCCGACAGAAGTCTTTTCAGTTCCTGTATCTTATTGTGTGACCCTCCCTTTCCGGCGAATGCCTCTGCCTCACTTTTCACGTGTGGACTCTTGATACTGCTAGTGTGTAATACATTTTCAGCATAGTTGTCAAATGTTGACTGGCCACATTAGGCTGTGGAAGGAAGATGTACTACCCGCGGCGCCATCCGGGACTTTTAGCATTCAAAACGTTGGAAGATCTTTCTGGTCCTTCTGCTCCAAATTTTTAATAGATCAGATTTAACAGGAAAGCATATCTTGCCCCCAAACAGCTAATGAATGGCGGGTTATGGGTGATTCTTTGTGTTCGAAGACTGCGCTCATATCACCCTCTCTATGTTTGCAAATCCATATCACAATATAGAGTTGGGAGAAAAGTGCAAACATCATCCCTGAGCATTGTAATCTTCTCGGTCTGCTTTGGTGCATTCTTCAGGGGTACATTTGAAGAGAGGGAGAGAGTTTTTCCTGGATTGGTTCATGATGACAGTGGTGGTACGGTCTACAATAACAGTCTTGCAGTAATTGTTTTATTGCCTCCTTGCCAAAGATCAATTGAGCGAACTGTGCTGACTACAGACTCATCCATAACGTTGCGGGTGTCCACGGGCAAGGAGTTCGGGAGTGTCATCTAAAGAAGTGATTCCCCATATCACTGATGCTGAGTCAAAGCTAATACTTGTTGGCAAGTTTTTCTGTGTAGCGAAACATTCTTCATGATATAACATCTCCTCTCGCAGCCGAATCATTGTTCATGTTCGCTTTCGAACTCTTTAAGGAGTCGTGCATGCTCCGATCGGTACCATCCATTTCCCAGTTGGTCCAATTGCACCATCAGCAAACCCTTGACTAGCACATTATTTTGTTCTTGAGCCTGGTCTAATCGGCATTGATGAGAACCTATTTCAGGGTCTTCTGAACAGTCCAGTTGCCATGCTTCTTCAATCACAACGAATAGATAGGGAAGGCTCTGCATGTCATGGAGTGTTATGGTAACCATTGGGCAAATGTCTGGTGAATGAAGAGCAAAAAAACATGGAACATAGCCTTGAGTGCTTCACATATAAAGAAAGTTGTTGTTCTACGATGAGCGCTAACAAAACATGAGCCCATGACCCTCCATGTTGAGGATGCGTCCAATACTGAATGTTGGACTTCTTGGGTAACCATGTCTGCTCGAAGATCCTTCCCTACAAGGACCTTCTGGTCTGCATGAGTCATCCTTCTGTAGCTTTAGATAAAGCCAGTGCACTGACTTGATGGCCGTGTCTGTTTCTGGGAAGATGGGAACCTTAGAAGAAGTCTGCTGTGCCTGTTGAAGCAACACCTGCAATATTGTAAATGCTGTAGTCCCCCCAGATCCATCTAAAGAGTCTCCAAATGGTTTTCCACATTGCCATTGTCAATATGGAGACCCTCCAAACTTACAGTTTATTTGTCCTCACCATGGGTAGTAGGCCAGTGCCACTGAATAAATTTGACAAGGGCATCAAGAGGTGCCGTCCATTGCAATAACTCGTTCTGACCTGGATTAAGGAATTCTGTAGTTTGTTCATCCCATGGCACTGTAGCTGCTTTCTCATCATAAAGTGGTAAGAGCTGATGAGTGAGGGCTTTCTCTTTACGGTTGAGGCGATGTTGTAGAGAGGCGTGGAAAGCTGGCCCAAGCCACATTGGGTCACCTTTTTTTGTCTAGTTCCATTTTTCTAGACTAGACGAATCGCATGCTCCACCCGCTGCTTCTCTCTGATCTCTGTGCTTCTTGTAAGATGCTTCTCCTACTCTCTCAATATTAAGTGGAGGCCTCTGGAACAGATACACTGGTTTGGAAAGGGCAACCGATTGCACAGCTGTATACTGGTCATGTATGTGTGGTTCTCTGCATTCTAGATGAAGGGAGGCTGAGTGCATTCTGGTTGCGTCCCATATTAGCCTTGGTTGGAGGCTGAACCCCTGATTGCAGTGCCATGGAAAGAATCTGTGGCGGTTGTACTTGATGGATTGTGGTCTATGTTGTCTAGACCCCAACATACATTAAACAGTCCATTACGTAACTGGAAGGACCAACAACCCCTTTTTCCTCAAATCACATTGCAGACATCAGTAGCAAGCTGGGGTTCAACTTGCAGAACCCGAGCATAGCTCACTGAGACCTAAGTCATAAAATGGGTGATCAACTTCTTTGATCTTGTCTGTTGTATTAATATTATTTCCTATATACAAGGCAGTGGTGGCCATCATGGTCCTTGTGGAATACGAGACGTTGCTGCACTGATATCTTTCCTTAAAGTTTAAAAGGATAAGTTGGGAATAGTGAGAACTCCGGCGAATCCTAGTACTATGTTGGTCCTTTAAATTGGCTCCGATTAACATCATGGATACAAGATCTAAGTTGACAGACTCCGTGTTGACACATAGAAGGAAAGCAACCATGAGTGGAAGCCATTGAAATTGAAGATGTCCTTGCTGGTTCGTAATTGAGCCTTTAGAACAGTTCCATACTGTTTTTTTTGTTAAACTGGACCCTTTGATTTCTCTTTTTGGATAACCGAGATCTTGCAAGTGCCCTCTATCAGATGATTCCTTGTGACTCACAGGTACTGGAATTTGACCTCATACAACTATTAGCACTATTAACTACTAACTAGTAGAATTGCTTCTAAGTACTCTTAAAATGACTTTTTCCACCCTTATTAAGCCAGTTTACATGATTTTTGTTTGGGCGGCAATTTGTTTTGAAAAACGAAACGCCCTCTCTCTACCTACAGAGTGCCTCGATATTTGGGCTCCCCTTACCAAATTTGATAGTAAGGACTTAAGGAAGTGCCACAAAAAAATTGACGCTTTTGTCCGACCTGTCCGCATATATCATTAAAAATTGTTGTTAACGAACTGACTATCTTGGGTACTTTTCCGTTTCCTGCACAACTTTTGTTTTACCACTATATGATTTGTTCTGACAAATGTCCTGGATAGACCAAAGAAAGTCCTCTACAGTTCTACCATTGGGGGTGCATTTACCGGGACTGAATTGGGACAGCCAGATGTAATCACCCTACTATTGTCGACACTGACTGCGAAACACTGCCAGGTAATGACTCGCTGTCCAGGGAACCGCGCCGGCGTACGTCCCCTGCGAAGGCGGTCGTTTGTAAAACATCGCAATGCCTAAATCATCGCGTATTCGCTAATTTTTCTTTCCCAGTGTTGATGTATGTTATCACAGAATATTTAGTTTGAATTATTAGACCAACAACTTAACTAAAAACAATATCTGTTGAAATAAAAATTTTGGTGTGTTATTGCTCCAAAATTCTGGTTGAATTGTGAACTTACACAGAGCAAAAATGGGGTCGTGACTATTTGATCACACACCGACATTCCTCCTAACTTTCACTTCTGTGGCAAAAATCTCAATCATTAGTCTCTCGGTCCAGCCTGCACAGAGTCATCTCATTTACTAGCTTGATTAGTCTCTATCACAGAAAATGTTGTATGAATGCGGATGGAATGGGCGGTGTGAGCAATGGCGGGCAATTTGAGGTATTAGGGGTCGAGACAGCTTTCAAGTGTTCATATCATAATACCGTCCTCATGTCAAGATGCCGGGAAAAGGCAGACAAAATATAGGCCTACACATGCAATACAAACCATATGGCACTGTTCTTGTTTAGCCACCACCATAGTTCGACCTTTAACAAACCACCATAACCTTTCCACGATCCATATAGGCCCTATAGGCTACCGGGCTTTATTCTGGCTTTAGTCCGTTAACAACTATTCCGTCGTTGAGTTAGGGGGTCAATGACGTCACTGGTGGCCACAATTTGCAACTGAGTGGAAATTGGAGAAGACCGAGCCTGGACTGAGTGATCACATACAGTCATAAAACCTGAGCTCACGGCCTATCTTTTATCTTTTTGGTTTATTTAAATTAGAATAACAAATCACTTTTGATCAATAACAAAATACCCAATACAAACAATCCGGCCCATGTGTAAATCTGTGCAGTCTCATATTCAGTTCAGCACCACCCAGTGATCCTGCGTGTATCGATCGGAGATGTATTTACTACCTAGGGAGCCCTGTTTTCGCGCCATGAAGCAATTCCATAATTCCATAAATGGAGGGTAGGGAGAAATAAGCGAAGTAAGCGATTTAAGCGATTCCGTGTTTTACAAACGCCGCCTCCGAAGGACGGGGTATTATCATGGTTCATTTGCCCACGTCCAACTAAACCACGAGGAGAGCGAATTCCAAGTTCAATCAATAACTCTTATACAGTGGGCCACACTCTGAAATATTTATTATACTTTGATTACCACTAAATAGGCGGGAATTATTCGGTTGTTATCGTTCCGGGCGTAAAATGTACTCGAGCGTTTGCACAGAATCGCGCGCGTCACGCATAATATACACCCTGCGTCTCTTGCGTTGCCTTGCACATACATTATTCCGTATCAGTTCGCACTGTTATGGGACCCGCCTATTTGGTGGTAATCAAAGTATAACTTGCCGTTGATTGTATCTGAGACAATTATAAAAGAGATAGGGGCAAGTAGCAAGAGCATTGTACGATACCATTTAATTAATTTTTAATCAGTCTTGACTTCGCCAAATATGGAACTTGAGACCTGGTGTTTCAATGAGAACCTGTACACAGCAAGAAATCATGCCTGTGTCAGTAAATCCACCGATTAATACAATACAAATGAGCGATTCTCTTGGATTAATAGGAAATTCAGCTTATGTTTTATATTGAAACATAAGCAAATCAAAAATCACCTTTTGTTTTCACTCTTTAGACGTTTCTGTAGCTACACACAATGTAAGAAATCTATTGTGTGTCTAATCTAAATAATATCAGTACATATAAGACAATAATTATATGGATGCCTTGAAATCTTACGTTACACCTTGGCTGCCATTTAACCTCTCTTTTATAGTATTCATTTGTGACAGCGGAAAAATAGTAAATAAATATCATTCTGGACAAAAAAATTCTTGTTTTGTTTATTTTATTGGCTACAACACTATTGCAGTGTAATCGACAAGTTTCACAATTTATTTATATGCAATTTCCCATCGCGACAATCGCACATTTCCTCAAATTTTGTACATGTGTACGTTCATATCTACAAGTATTACACGTCTTAAATTTTCTTTAATGAAACCCATTTAGTTACTAAACAACTCTCAATATAGATCAATAAATTATCCCTTTTGAAAAAAAAATCAATACTCTCAATACAACTTGTAAGCGTGACTTTATAATCTACCGGTTTCATTTTGAAAGGTTTACGTATCAACCAAAATATGTAATGAACACATACTGTTTGCATTCCACTTTTGTGTCCAGCAACTAAAACTCACAAGCCGATACCGGTGTGAGGAGTTGTTGTTTTGTTTGACCAACCTTTCCTCTGACGGTTGGCATTCATAAGGTGAGCCTTTCTTACACTTCTCTAAAATTAATCCAACCCATTTAGTCGGCTTGTTTTGATTTTTCTACTATAAAATGAAGCATTGCCTTCTGCCCATTATCTAATCTCCCATTGGTAACAACCACGTCTTCTTGCCCATCATCGTCAATGCTACTATCCCCCCACTCAAAGGCCTTATTACCCGTGGATTTCACTTCCACGTAGCTTCCAATGATCTCGAGTGTTCAGTAGATGGAATTGAAGATATATAGAAGTTAAGATGGCAGTAACCATCTCCTTTGTCAATGGAGCAAAAGTTGTTGAGGATGAGACGTTTTTCTGTTTGATCTGCGTATTGTGAACCCCATTTATAACGTTTACCATAGTTGGTATGTCCACCGTTGCTTCGATAATCAGTAAAACCTCCAATTATCTCGAGTCCATATACTGGTGCTGTATATTTCAAAACAAAATGGTTCCCCAAAAGATTATTAGGATTGGATAACAATGGAAATTAAAACTCTATTTAATGCATTTTCCCCACCCAATGACAGACCCAGGGGAGCTTCCTAATCTGGCAACCATGTAAAATCAGTTGTCATTAAATAACACCCTCTTTACAAAATAAATGAAATCTCAGTCATCTATAGAGGGAACAAACTATATTTCTAATGTCTCTTCTTTGTACGCTTAGCCGGTAAAACCCAGGCTTTATTTACCGTGTGGTAAAACGTGTAAACATGTGGTAAATACCGTAGGTTTTTCACGCAATTTGCATCAAAAAATACTAAGAAAGCGAACAATCACTAATTTTGTTCTTCTATCGGTACAACTGCACTCAGAATGAATAATGCAAGGCAATAAGTATTGCCCCTTAAGTCAGTAAACACAAGTTTCAAAAATTTAATCTATTAATTGAGTTCTTTCAATTAAGATTGGCTTTTCAGCCTACATGAGCTGTTAAAGCTGTTAAGTTTTCCTTCATTTAATTGTTTTTATTCTTTTTCATTTTCCTTTAACTCAATATCCTTAAATGTGTATGTAGGTGTTACCAATACAAGATTCAGTGTACTATTTAACAAGTAGCTCATGAGACAAAATTACATAAAGTTTATTTAGGAGTCCTATAAACCCTCACATACACATTCTATTTCCAGCATTTTGAATGATTAAGCCCTTCAAAATGCTTTTAATAAATACGACCTTCAAAAAATCTTTTTTACAAGAGATAGATATTTTAGAGGTGAGAATAAATAAATAATAAGCTTGAAGCATGAAAATAGAGTGATTTTTTCGCGTTATTCGCTCATTCTCAGCTCGCTTTTGGAAAAAAAAGCTACTGCATCTAAACTTTGATAAACGGAATAAAAAAAACGCATAACTTTATTCGTCATTTTAAGCACTGGTGGCTGCCATCAATGCAGCATACGGGAAATTTTGGAGCATTAAATATGGTGAGATATCACATGATCCTGGGAGGTGGCAAGAGTTAAGAGTTAAGAGTATTGTTTGGCAACATTTAATCGTTAGATATTATATTGGCAATTGGAATGTTTGTACTTTAAAGTGGGGGTAGATCCCATAGAGAGGGCCAATTGTGAGTTTACTCATTATTGGCAGAGTTAGATATGGCAAAGTTTGGGTGTGGCGTCTTATGTTGATGTATTGGGGATGGTTTGAAAACCTCAAATCGAGGCCTGGTTGTAGAGTTTTAAATGTGCGTGAGTTAATTCAGAGTATTGCAAGAGTTCTGGTGTAAACATTCTGGGTTGGTGTGTTAATACGGAGAATAAAAAGGAGGTTTGTACTTGTCAAGTATAGGAAGGGTAGTAGCGGGATAAATATATGGTATGGAGAGTTGTCACCTTGAAGTTCAGAAAGTATTTTGATGTACAATACATTTCATATATTGAAAAAGTAATGTTGGGAAGAAGCAAACAAAAGAAGTATGATACTCTGTGGAGTTGCCATATTTTAACTCTCGGAACAACCTGACCCTAATTAAATGTAAACATTAAAAACCCACCAGTCATAACACACCAATCTACTTTTTAACGAACTCTTCTAATACTTGAAGGTAACAACTCACATATTTTAACTCTCAAAATGACTACCCACTTCAAGCACAAACATTCCATAATACTACAACACGCTACACATCACAGCGTTGCTAAATATAATTTCTTCAATGGTGCTTTTGAAGTGACAACTCACCGCACTTTTAAACTCTCCAAAAGATCTCCCCTAACTTTTAGGTACAACATTAACACACATGACTTTCCGTCGGATTGAGTTTTATTCCGTTGGTAATTATTTTCTATATTAGGTTCTCATTACATACAACATATTTCAGAATATTACATGGGCCAATAAATTTGTCAGGGAATATATTTCATAATTCTAACTAGAATTTCGCGGTTCTCGGCTTTAGCGCTCGCTATATTCAAAGAATCTAAGCTGGTGGGCCGCCCATGACCTTTGACCCTGGCACGTGGACCTTTGCTCTCATCAACATTGAGGGATCAGAATGGTGCACTATGACAAAAGTGTGGTTCCAATTGACTTCAAGTTTTCAATTTAGATCAATTTTACAGTTTAAGCCATTTCAACTTGAACTAACATGACCTTTGACCTTTCAACAAAACCTTTGACCTTTGACCTCCTCAACATTGAGGGATCCCATGTGCCTATGACAGAAGTTTGGTTCCAATTGAAGTTAAAACTGTTCAATTGGTCAATTTAAAAAAAAACTTAACAATTTGTGTCACACACACACACATCCACACACACATCCACACACAACATCCACACATACACACCGCACACGGATTGCTAAGTGTCCGGACAGCTATTGCTGGCGGCCCACAAAAAGATGTCCTATTCATTTGTATGTATAATCTGGTAGCTAGCTGTACAGCTATAGGGTCTAAGGCGGCGCCCATGGCAAGGGGCGATTTTTTTTATCGTATTAAAAATTCGATCAACTGATGCTAAATAAGAGTTCCTAGATTAGTGACACCCAGGAGTTGCTTGTCTCTGCGAATCATTGTTAGCGTGGCTTACAAACCATAGTTTATGCAACATACAAATTGGATTATGTAGTATTCACTTCGAACGTAGAATGACAAAAAAGAGATTGCCTGACGAAACTCGTAAGAG
>JAMKCH010023859.1:0-19423 GCA_023653785.1 Ophioderma brevispina
TTTTTTTTATTTTATGAACATCACTATCTCAGTCTGTGTCACAGAGTTGAAAGCTACTCAATGGAACAAGTTGTATGCTTTAGACAAGTCACCAACGTGGTTGGTCAAACAACACGTATCTGTTTTGCTTCCTGCACTTGTATTTTAAACATGTCATTGACTACTGGAATTTTTCAATAGGTCTTCCTATTATGTGGTCATAGAATAAGAGAGAAATATAATGAAATAATAATGTATAAGCATACCAAGTATGTACTTGATCCATCACTGCACTAAAAAGCTACAGTAAGTTGAAGAGTCAACCAAAAGGTGTATACTAGAGCAATATAATGACCCTAAGTGACCCCTGAATGACCTTTGACCTTCTCACGTTACCCCACATAAGACCCCTTGTCTCAATATATAATACCATGAACTTGATCCACCACTGCACTAAAATCTATAGTAATTTGAAAGTGTCAACCAAAAAGTGTATACTAGAGCAATAAAGACCCCAAGTGACCCCTTAATGACCTTTGACCTCATCTGTTAAATCCCATAAGACCCCTTGTCTCTATGTATAAGCATACAACGTTAAACTTGATCCATCACTGCACTAAAATGTTACCTTAACTTGAAAAAGTGTCAACCAAAAGGTGTATACTAAATGTTTGACACACAGACTGACACACAGACGGGACAGACAGACGGCCACACAGATGTTGACATAAGGTGTTTCCGATTGCATCAGACGACCTAATAAAAACGCTGCAGAAGGCACAAGGAAAAAATTTTGCTGGCTTTGGTAAAAAGTCTCACCTAAGACCCAAGGTCTTCCAAGACCTGAAAATCTACTGGTGCATCCTATATATTCCCATGCATCTTGAAGTGGGGCAGGTTTGCGTTTCGTCTGCAAATTTCAAGTATCGCGCATCATTTTGAGCTTAAACCTTTATAACTTCAAAACTATACACACTAGCATATGAAAAGTAAATACTTTCTGAAAGGAAATTGTTCAATCTTCCAAATATGCTATCAAAATTGCAGTAGGGCTAGGTCTTAAGCAGTTATTGATCAAAATACTCATGAAAAAGTAGACAAAAAGTGGTATCTCTTCAAAGTAGTCTCGCATCAAACCCAAGCACCTATCCAAAAAACAAGCACATTTATGTAAACTAGCGGTATTTGCACATCTAACAAGACTAGTTTGACAGGGATACCACGAGTAGAACTATTCCTATGATTTTGGGAGCAACGGGTAACAAAATTGGCATCAAAATATGCATATATTGCATTAAGTCCTAAAGATTGCTTAAAGACTTCTTGCGAGTGGCTTCTGCTTTAGCACAATCAAGTATTTGCAAAGTACATCCAATAACCATTCATAAAATGTAAACATTAATAGGGTTATAACCCTTAAGAAAATTGTTTTACTGTATGACAAGTATGAATTTACAGTGTCATGTGCTCAAATCGGCAGCTCACATGTTAAGCATCATATGTTAAGTCATATGGATTAAAGAGAATAACACCAAGTACATGTATAATCTAACCACTCTAAAAGTAAACATTTCATGATTTTATTTTTTCTGATAATCATACACCTCAAATTAACCTAATTTGCAAAATCCAAAAATAAGATGTACCAGATGTTTTTTTTTGTTATGGTCATTACATCTTATTTCGGGATATTTCATTATATATGTGCTGATAGATTCATGCCAATAAATTCCTTTAATGGGGTCTATGTCTTTGTACTCACCTATGCCAGCCCTTGGTGGATCTACTATGCCTATCACATCCTTGCATTCCTTTAAATTGTTGGTTATATTGGGTAATACTTCCTCTGCCTTACCACAGGTGTACTTGACATTCTTCAAGCCTAAATTCAGGGGGGAAACAGTATGTGTCAAAATGTACTCTAATGAAGCATCTTACAATTATTATGTTGATCATTTTGCCTCACTAAATTACGATAAAAAAGTGTGCTCAATGTTGTAGAATATATTTTAATATTAACACGTTATCTAGGTCAGGTCAGGTTTCCTTTGAGGGCCTGCTACTGGTATCCTGGTAACTAGTACTACCGGTCTCAAGGCCGAGTTGTCGGCGGCTAAACCGGCACCCCAATCAGATTCCTAAGGAAATCTGAAGAGGAGGGTAGCTGGTTACCCTGGTAGAATGAAAAAGAAGATCTACCTACAAGGGTGTCAGCTTTGGAGAGCTAATGGCGGTCATCCAGCAAATGCTGTCTTGCATAGTGGGCGTGGTTGCCCAAAAAAGGCTAAGCCCACCGCCGAAAACTGGATTGACGTCGGAAAGGGCATCCTGTCAATTATCTTTTGCTCCAATAAATCCTCACACAGCAGTATCGCTGAGTGTAAGGTGTATCCAGCCACCCCCGTTAGCGGGGACAAAACCGGATTTAAAACTTTGGTTTAACTAAACATTGCCTTGGATAATTTCAATTCAAAATGAGGTCAGCAGTTTCAATACCCCCCTCTGCCAATTTTCTCTACTATTATTGATTATCATCAGTTTCTAATTCATAAAGCAGCAACAGATGATTTCCTAAAGAGCACACCATTAAAAAATGTCAGGCCAAAAAAAAAAAACAAGTTTGTCTCAGAAGAAATGTGAAAAATCACTATGTGAAATGATTTTTTTTTTTTAGAAAAATGCTAATGCGAAATGCATTTTTTCTTTTTTTTAATGCATTTTTGGCCCACTTTTTTCAATTTTCGGCCGTGGCCGAATTTTTATTTTTTTCCCTGAAATTAAAAAAAAAATAGTAAAACCTAAAAAAGAAAAAAATATGCGGTCAAAACCAATTTTAAACAAAATGCGTGCTGTCTTCTGAGACAACTTTTTTTTCTTGGCCTCATCAGGAAGGTACCATTCTGAGACAAATATACCAAAAGAGATGCTAAGCAAAGCTATGATTCATTGTTCAGACACGTCCATGATCTAACAGCACCTCTGCTCCATATTGTTAGTTAGTTAAACCAAAGTTTTAATCTGGTTTTGTCCCCGCTAATGGGGGTGGCCGGAAACACCTCACTCAGCAATACTGGAGCAAAAGATAATTGACAGGATGGCTTTCCCGACGTCAATCCATAGTTTTCGGCGGTGGGCCTAGCCTTTGGGCAACCACGCCCACCATGCAAGGCAGCATGTAATGGATGGCCACCATTAGCTCTCCAGCTAGATTAATGCCCTTGTAAGTTGATCTTTTTTATTCTACCTGGGTAAACAGCTACCCTCCTCATAAGTTCCTGAGAAAATCGTGGGTGGACGGTTGAGCCGCCGACAACTCGGCCCGGGGACAGGTGTAGTACTGGTTACAGTAGCAGGCCCTCAAAGGAAACCTGACCTGACCATAAAGGATACCTGACCTGACCATAAAGAAAATGACCTGACCATTCTATTAAGTTATATCAACTATGGTATTTGGTTGTGGGCATGCATCCAGAATATATTAGACAAAATATTCAACACTCCAAAAAAGGGTTGTTGTTGCCAACGATTTCTCCAAATAGCCACTATCGATCTCATCAGTCCCATCTTTTCTGTTTTAATGTATTAAATGTACTCGATATTATAAAACTTATTTGGGTCTCTTTATGTACAAGCCTGATGAAACTTACCCCAACATTGATAATTATTTTATAAAAACCACTCTGAGATCCCCACACCGACCACAATACAAAGAAATGCTCACAATTATGTTTGGGTAATGCAAAAAGACATTCTCTCAAAAATCAGTCAGAAGTGCAGGCCCAGTCTGGGCGCACTCCAATGGAAAAAGGATATAATACATTAAAATCCACTAAAACACTTTGTGTGCAAGTGTTTAACATAATTATTTTGTACAATTACGATAATAATTAAATTAGATAGGTATTATTAAATCTTTTTTTTTAGATCTAATCTTTCGATATCACTGATGTTATGTAAATGTTGTTGTGTAACTTTGTTAGACAGGGGTCTGGGACATTCTAGCCTTATGGGCTTTCCTAGCTCCCCCATTTTCTGTGTTTGGTTTGTTGTGTGTTTTGTCATGTGAATGGAAATAAATGATTGATTGATTGACTCGGATTGGACTGTGGCACTAGTCACAATTTATAAACAGCCTTTTCAGCATGTGTGGTGTGTGGAGTACTGTGGCGGGAGTCGTGTGCCTTGGGGCGGGGTTGGTGGGGGTGGTGGGTGCGGGTGGCGGTGGAGATGGGGGGGGGTGTGGGTGGGTGTGGGGGGTGGGGAGTGGGGGGAGTGTGGGGGAGGCGGGGAGATGTCAGTGGGGAGGGGGGGAGGTAGTAGTGTGTGAGAGTTGTGGGGGGGCGGTGGTGATGTTGTGGGAGAGGGAAGCCCTGGGGTGGATGGGAGAGGGTTTGAGATGGGGATTATGGGGGAGGGGTAGTGGGTAGTGCTGGGTGGGGGGGGGAGTGGTGGATGGGATGGAGATGGGATTGGTGCGGAGGGTTGGGTTTGGGGGGGAGTGGACAAGTTTGGCGAGGACGAGTGGTGTACGTTGGTTGTGGGTTTGTGTTGGAGAGGGATGGCTGCGTCTTGGGAAGGGCCTTTGGGTTCGGGGTGTGGGGTTCGAGGAGGAGGGTACATCCCATAAAGAAGACATGGAAGCGCAAGTGGAAGGAGGAAGTGGGATGGGTTTGGGTTTGGTTGAGGATGCATTGAATTGAGCGAATTGGAAGGAAGGAGTAAGGCGGTTGCTGCATGTGAGGTGAATACGGTCACCCTCGTTTACGGGTACAAAACCTTATATAGAACTTTGGATTTTACTACTACTACTTCAGATGGCTATGTATAATCATAAGAAAATATAGTGGGAAAATGCTACTTTTCTGAATTAAATTATCAGATTTCTAATTTGTGGTGATAAATACGGCCAACTGAACGTAGGGTGTTTGTGAAATGGTTTTCATCCAAAATAACCTTTTTCTATCATCACTTTTTGACACAAATGCTCGACTTGTTGAAAACCGGGTGAGGAGACAGCCCGTGGGGTGTTTTATTTTTGTGTGTGTGACGTAACAGACAACTCCTCTTTTGCTTTTGAGTAATATCAGCTACCATCCCGTGGTCTTTAAACACACATACAAGAATCACGCCGCAGAATATCTGAAATTTTCAGGTTAACCAGTGCAATGTATGTGTCTTTTCGCATGCTTCGAAGATCTGGAGGGCAAAACAAAAGTCCATTCAATATAATATGCCCTCCACGAAAGGACCCAGCCAAGGGAAGGCTTAACAACATCACTGTAATATTAATGGTGTCCCAACACAATACATTCCAGAGACACCCTGTTTCACAAACAAAATGTTCTATTTCGGTGGCCCGGTTTGTGTGGACATTACATCCCATGCGTTGGGTGTAATTTAAATACCTAATTGCTTGATTCCTGTACTCCTTATTTATTATAGCCACATTTCAATAGGGAACACATTTGTGTAAATGCCTGAATGCTTGTCTTAACTTGTTACGTCATCAGCGAGTTGTCAGGGTCGTGCGTTTTCAAAAGTGGTTTTTCTTTTCTGGTCATACCATTAGGATGGCTCTTTGTTTTGACTATGAATCATTTAATTCTTTCACTTTGTTGATTGAAACCACTGCACCATGGCTTTTTCTTGATTTTTTTTGGCTTTATTTTGGTATGCAACACCATTCAACTTTGGGATTGTCCATTGCTAAATAAATCCTTTAAGACATGAGCCAAAATCTGAAATTGCCCCAAATTTAGAATCCATTTTGTTTTGAGACCTGTTTTGTTTTGTTTTGAATACTGGTTGGTTGACTCCAACCAAATATTCTAGTTGGATAATTTTGCTTGAATGATTTAGGCTGGCATTTTGTTCCTAACTGTTCCAAAGTTTGATAGCGTCTACAAAAACAAGCTCTTGCAAAATTTTAGTCTCCGGTAATAGACTTTAGTCAAAGAAGCCTATATCATAGGGCTACACGACTAAGTCGCCAATAGTCGTAATCGCGACTACTGGCGACAGTCGCGACTATGACTTTGTTTGCTACTTGGTGACTATTTTAATGAAGACTTCAGAAAGCATTAAAATAATCTAATAAATGTTCTACAACTGCAAGGAATATTATTCAAGCTGGTTTTTTACTTGCATTACCGTAAGTATTACTCCTCCTGAGTAAATATAACTGCATGTGTTGCTCAAGATTAATACATTATATATCACTATTATTGTTGAAATCGTAAGCCCTATACCCTGTGACCCGCAATGCCGTAACTACCATTTGCCATTTTATTTTTCCTTGACATGGTAATATGCTATCATTTTGTAATAAAAACACAACTAGAATGGTCTTATCATGTCTGGTGTCCATCAATATTCACAATTGAACTTGAGCAGTGAAGACGACCTAATGTCGTACTTCAACCACACATAATTTTTAAAAATTTGGTGTAGGAAATTCTGTTTATGTGAGTATGAAAGGTAGCGAGAAGATTTGCGGAAAATCCCCCGAGGGTCTTTAGAATTACATGTGCGCTGCTGCTGCAGTTAACCTGTGTGGGGTGGATCCATTCTAAAATACAGGCCAGAATTTGGCCAATCGCCTTGCACAAAACTTAATCTTGATCAAGTTACCGGGATCAAAGCACTGCGGGCACTAGGCGGTTGTGGCCAAGAAATCCCAATTTTAGACGTCGCCATTGGTTTAACACATAAACATGAAATATTTATGACAAATCCTAATTTTTTGTGTTACAAAGCAATATTTTCTTATGCCAAAACCACTCCACTGTAAGGGTTACTTCTGGTTCTGATACAAGGTCGTATATGGGCACATCAAAGTGCTTAATTTGGTTTGTGGTTTGTGTATGTATTGCTGTAGTTCATTTTGATTGCTTTGACTGAGTTGCTGTATTAAAAGAGGCTTGACTGCCATCATCTAGTGGGCATTTCAATTGGGTAGTGGTAAACAGACCTAGATTCAACTCCTTGCAACTTCCGGGTTGGGCTTGGTTCTCCACGGTAGTATGCCGCTCATAGTATTGACAATCAATGGCCTCAAAATAATCGTGTATCAGCCAAATGGCATACACAAAACATGTCGTCTTTGCTGCAGTATTTGTCATGGAAGGACTAATTTCTTTTGCGTAAGTAAATAGTATCATGACATTGAGGAAAAACTTGGCACTTGTCATTAATTAAACTTTACGATTGTTTGCTCTTGCGATAGAAAAAAAGGCAACAGATAAAGTGCATTTTCTTGTGGTGGATTTGTGTACAATCAGTGTTGTATATCAGTACCCTAAATTACTGTCCACATTTGATTTTTTCATAATCAAAACTTTATGCCTCTGACCAAATTTTAACCTTCGATAGTCGCCATCATAGTCATAGTCGCGACTTTTTTATGGCGACTAGTCGACTACCAAAAAAGCTGAAGTTGTGCAGCCCTACTGTACCTACCATTTGCCTCTGCATTGTAAATGGCATCTTTAATTGCTTGTTGGTTCACCTCAATACCAATTACTTGATTGACTCTCTGCAGATAGAAAACAAAATTCAACCTGAAATTACACATCTTGTCAAACTAACACCTAATATGGTCCAAAATCTTAGGAACAATCTTTTTGCATTTATTCACATCTCAGAATCGCCAGCTGAATTCTTATTTGCACTAGTGGAGCCCAACTCAGCAACTGAATAAACTAACTATTATTTTAACAGTAATTTATTTTCGTGCTAGTTTCATCTTCACGGTAGTTTTATTTTTGCAGTATTTGCCAAAAAATTGTGAAAATTTCTACATGCTACAAATAATGGCTTCTACATCAGGAGCTGCTACACCTAAGTACAGCTCTCTGAGCCATAAACGTGGGACATACACAGTACGGGTCTTCCAAAGCATGTCAACTGCTGGGTGTCAAGTAATGGGTTTCCTTTGTGGTATTTACTCTGTCTGCTCTTCCTTATAGTTGGAAGACAGACACTACCATACCTAGAAGTTAACATTGCAATATATATGGTGCATGTCTCTGGCATTGGCCTTCTTTATTTTTCCTTTATTGTGCCCATATTTGATTGATCCATACAGCTCCATGCCACTGAAATTGCCAAAGATTTTCTATCGACTGCAGAAAAGAGGTCTGTTATAGTCCATTTCTCTACCACTGTGCACGCTTCAAGATATACCGTCTTTGTGCACGGATGTAAAAACGCTGTCACTTTAAGCCAGGGTGCGCGGTTTACTGGTGTGACCATCAAATCTCGTGCCAATGTCACTGCACAGAGTTAGGGAATTGGAGTATAGCAATCAGTTGGTTTTTTTTAACATTTAAAGCATTCATGCATATGTTTTTATGTATAAAGGGCTGATACCCGATGGCATGCATCCTCAATCTTAGGCGATTGTCGCCTCCGCGAGGGTATAATCAAATGTTTACACATTATGCGAAATATGCATATGCATAAATCCCATTCATGCATATCCCTGCAAAACTCTCTAAATGCATGATTTCCACAATTTCTCTGATCGTTATGCTCAGCTTGGAAAACTCACACCCAATCATGTGAGTCGAATGAATGGTGTTTTGGTTGCCATGATTAAAATGGTTGTTTTTTCCACGGTGCTCCACCAATCATATGCACCGTATCATTGCGGGTATATATATGAAATTTTAAAGTAGTTTCCTTGGTTATAGAGAACTAATCAGGTAATATTACCTTAGCTAGTGATATGCCAATTGTCCCAGTCCCACAGCAGATATCTAACACTGTACTAGTCTCACTGACTTCTGCAAACTCTGCCACGGTACTGTAGAGTACTTCTGCTGCCTTGCTGTTCACTGTAACATTGTATACAAAATATTGAAAATTCTTGCTCATGAGGGAAATGGTGCAAAATATCTCCCCTGCAGTGATTAGAGACTATGAGCCCATCGACTTCAGTCACTGATGGTACAGTATTTTGCAACATTTCAAAAGTAAAGAGCAGTAAATGTTAGTTTGATATAACATATATTCCTGTCATTGTGAGCTACCTTTATAATTGGTGCTTTCTCACCCACAAATTTCTCAAATTGTTCATATTCGATTTGGTTTTTGTGTTGTCTGTGAAGTAATCAGCACATAGGGATAGCTTTGGTAGTGTGTTTGTGTCTGTGGTAAAAATGTTGACCCAATGTTGACACAAGGTTAACCCAAATGTTGACCCTAATCATAATTGCTTGTTCCACATACATCTGCACATTTTCATGACACTTGAAATGAAATTCCTTGGGTAGTAAACCCACATGTTGGTGACCTTTGTGACCTCATGTCACCTTTGTCCCCATTCACAAACATGTGTTCAGTGAATGCTATACTTTGGGTATTAGCACTATCTTCATCAATTGCTCTGATGCATCTTCAACAACTAGATAATACCCAAATTCCCCATGGTCAAAACTCTGGGAAAGTTTTTCAGTGGCAAAGTGAAAACAATTGCAAACATCAAGTAGATGATTTTTGGTCAATGAGTGCTACACTGAAATAGTTCGGGAACATGCCAGAGTATTTTATCTCAAGTGAAGCAGTAGCTACTATACAAATTATAAGAATATTTTCATGTGTAATATAACATAAAATTACATTAAGTATGAATATAACCAAAGGATACCAAATTGTGTACTTAGACTAGAGGGTTGGCTTTGGGCACCCCCGATATGGCCCTGGAGTCAGAAAATGAAAATATAGACACATTAATTAAATTTGAAAAGACAATGTAAGTCTAGAATGTATCCAAACTATGTTTATGTTTTAAAACTACCAGGTACCAACCTGGGTGGGGTCCCCCTGAGTAACCTCTAGGTAACTTATTACCCCAATCACTGTCTACTATGTCTGGAATCAAATCTGAGACGTGTTGTTCAAATGTTGTGCATTGACTGCGTATGCACAGTTGCACTTGACCTAGTAACAAGTGTCCTAGTAACGTAAATACGTTAGCATGATTGGCCAATACAGCAGAGGTCAATTGTACTTTTGTTGCGTGCTACGCTCGGTGCAAATAATCACTGCGATCGGCGCAGGGCGACGCGTCTCAGATTTGATTCCAGACATAATAATGGAAAATATGTAATCAAGTACAGAGAGAGCATACAAATAAGGCAAATTTAATCTACAGACTTCCAATGACAGACTGAGTACTGTAAGACTTACCCTGAAAGAATGCCTCTGGAGATATTCTAAAAGAGAGCCCCAAGATGTCCTCTGTGATATGAGGGCTGCCATAGATGAGGTCATACTGTTGATTAGCATCTTCATCCCTAGAGCAATCATGTCAACATAATAAAATACACATTAGTATTAAAGGTGGATGACTCAACTAATAAGGATATAAAGTTTTCATCTTGATAGAATGGCTTTCACCCCATAACCCTATCTGTAAATTTCGCGCCGATATTTTAACCCCTTTTAATGAGAGAGCTAAAGCATGATTTTGTAATTCCCATAGTAGGGGTGGGCATATGACCACTTTTTTTTTTAAAACAAGTAGATTCTTTGGCCATTTTGGCTGCCAAAAATGAATCTGATAAGCATTTTCATATTAAATGAATTTTGATGGTGGTTCCATGGATTTTAAATTTTGTATGTAAAGTCAATGGGGAATTTTTGCAATTTTAGACATTACTTCAAAAAACAATGTTATTCTCAACCTATTTTGTCAGAAACTCATACACCGATGCATTCGTATATTCTATAAATATTGGCAAAGGAAAAATATAATAATATTTTTCTGAATTGCGAAGGGATTCAATTTTAATGAAAATGTATTATTGGGTGCAAAGCCATGAATAGAATAGCCATTGAGCCAGTAGACTTACAAAAGGACATAAGAAAGTTCATTGCACCACTGGCTGGCATGCTTCAGTAAACTCTTTTGTATAACATAAAATCAATTATACTTGTATTGAGCCTTTCACAACAATGATACAATGGCGTTTCTCATGTTCTTTGGTAAGTCTCTACTGATTGAAAGGCTATTCTATTTACTGCTTTGCACTCTACAATACCATTTTTTGTAAAATTGAAGCCTGTTGCAATTCAACACAATATTATTATATTTTTTCTTTGCAAATATTTATATAATATACAGAAGCATCTGTGTGTGAGTTTCTGACAAAATAGGTTGAGAAGAACATTGCTTTTTGAAGTTATGTCTAAAATTGCCAAAATTCTCCATTGACTTTACATGCAAAATTTAAAATCCATGGAACCACCATCAAAATTCATTTGATATGAAAATGCTTGTTAGAATCGTTTTCAGCAGCCAAAATGGCCATAGAATCCACTCGTTTAAATACAGATTTGAAGAAAAAGTGTTTATTTGCCCACTCCTACCCATAGAGTACTTTGTAAAATTAATATCGGTCGACCAAAATGGGGCACATTTTAGTTCATAACATCCAAACCAAACATCTTTTAGCCATAAGATTTCACACGGCAAATAAGAAAAATAATAGCTTTCTTCAAATACCAAAATTTTGACCACTTCCTGTAAAATCTGGGGTTCTGGGGACAAGGCTATTAACGACCGGACTATGCCCCTTTTAAACTAAATTGCATCTTACAAGTAGTCTGAGATATC
This sequence comes from Ophioderma brevispina, assembly GCA_023653785.1. Classification (NCBI taxonomy): domain Eukaryota; kingdom Metazoa; phylum Echinodermata; class Ophiuroidea; order Amphilepidida; family Ophiodermatidae; genus Ophioderma; species Ophioderma brevispina. The sequence goes on from JAMKCH010023859.1 coordinate 11,600, forward strand.
ACTCACATTAATAGGCTCACACGCTGACATGGGATCAAAAATGACACTTTACCACTTTTGAAATAATTATATACATTATTTGAAATTTATCAAATATATATAGCCTATTTCTTAACATAACATTGACAAATACTTACAGCTAGTCTGGGGTCAATATCTGTGGAGATGAACTCTAGTGGTCATTTACGGATCAGGGTTCCAACAAATTTAGAACTCCAATTATCAAGTATTTTCCAGATTCTTCCTTAGCATTTTTTTTAAAACAAATTCCAACATTTGGGTCAACATTTTTAACCACAGATACACACAATTAGAGAGACATACAGACAGACACACACTACAAAAGGAATCCCTATGAGCCCTCTTGCAGACGACACAAAAGGGTAAAAATGCATTCTGCATTGAATTTCCAAATCTTTGGAGGCTTTAAAAGGGGACACCGCACAAAGTTTTGGTGAATCTCTGGGTTGATGGGAGTGGCTATATTACAAACAAATAAAGCAGGTATGGAATGGAATGTTAGAATTCTAGCGGATTATGTCTTTTTTTTACAAAACGTCATTGTATTCTAAGTTTGAAAAGCTAGACAAAATTGTCAGCTGAAATGCTAATCAGCATATTGGGTAAGCAATGCAAATGTCCAGCAGAGCCATTCATGCTAGAGTCACTTAGTGCCACATGCATAAAACCGACAATCAAATCTCCCACCCAGCTACACAGAGATTTTATATGTGATATGGGACAGGTGTGACTTGAAGTACTTCTACTCTTCACTAGGATTTGGTAAAATCAGAAGTATGTATTTGTTATTGTATTGAGGTTAATTAGTGGAGCAATTACTTCTTTATTTGAATAAACTCACTGCAGAAGCATGTCAATTAAAGATACACAAAACTATTTCACACTAGAAGTTTTTAATGTTGTACTGACAACTGTCATGGGGCAAACTGTAAACATGATGTCACAATGACAGAGACATCACACTGGCTGTGAGATTATCAACAGAGAGGTGCCCATCAGCTCCCTTTTTATTTTTTCCTTCTAATTAGTTGTAATAATGCCACTGCTGAGAACCATTTCTGTTGATTTATCACACATGTTAACCAATACAACACAGAGATGTTTAACTGATTCCTTACCTTGATGTAGATGTCTGCAGCTGCATGAAAAGAGAAGAAACCGATGCATCTTTGCCATCACCCGCCTGGAAGAAATCACTCAACAGCTGCTTCTCCAACTTCAGTTCTTCCTTTTTAGGAGAAAGACAAATAAATGTAGATTGAACCCAGTGTCTCTACTTTTTATTTGATGAAAATTGCATGTACAGCATGAGAAGCCAACTTTTAAACTAAGGAGCCATATTTCAAATTTGAAAATCTTCACAGGCTGCATGATAATATGCAAACTTTGCCATCAACATTGTTTATTATTTTTACACAATTTCTATCTCCTGAAAAAAGGACAACCATTGTAGAGAAATGATTTTTGTACAAAAGCTATTCACGTCATGATATCATGGCTCCTGTGACAAATGAAGCATATTCATATACAATTCAGGTGGTAATAGTATTTATTTGATAAGTGAACCCGAAAAAACTAGAATTTCACGGTTCTCGGCTTTCGCGCTCGCTATATTCAAAGAACATAAGCTGTGGGATGCTCCAGATCTACCTTTGTCAATCATGGATGTGACATCAAGGCCTCCCATCACTACACCTGCGGACCTGGCGGTCACTGACAATTGGTTCCAATTGAACTTCAACTTTTCAATGGAGGTCAATTTTACATTTTCTGTTTATCTTACAACTTCAGCTCACATGACCTTTGACCTTGACATGTGACTTTTGACATCATCAACAAATGAGGGATCCCATGTTGCACCTATGACTCAAGTTTGGTTCCAATTTAACTTCAATTTTTCAATTGAGGTCAATTTCTAAAAAACAACATTTTAGTGATACATACACACAGACAACGGCTTGCAAAGTGGCCCTTAACCTTGGCATGTGACCTTTGACCTCATCAACATGAGGGATCCCATGTTGCACCTATGACTCGAGTTTGAACTTCAACTTTTCAATTGAGGTCAATTTTCAACTTATTTTACAACTTGACCTCACATGACCTATGACCTCATCAACAAATGAGGGGTCCCATGTTGCACCTATGACTCAAGTTTGGTTCCAATCGAATTCCAACTTTTCAATTGTGGTCAATTTAAAAAAAACCTACAGTTTAGTGACACACACACATACACACGCACAACAGATTGCTAAATGACACTACCAGCTATGCTGCAGCTGGTGGCCCACAAAAATCATATTGAAATTTTATTGTAGCTTTGTTTGGTACCTCAAATTAATCAAGCTCATATATATTCATCCAACCACAGAAAGCGTCAGGTCTGCAACATTAAAATTTGTGGTACTTGCAAATTGATTGCTTAATGCCGAGTTACACTCACTTGTGTCAACTGATGTGGATGCATGACCACAATAGCCATGATTGCCCCAGAGTTGTTGGTTCTGACTGTCAGCATACGCCAATGTCCCTGATGAGTGACGGGGTCAAATCCTGATAACTGGATATCTGCCGGATGTATGCTGGAACCCATTCACCACATTCTGGTGGGATCAGACAGGTGAAGGCAAGCCGAGGGCTCAACCACTGATATGTCCACCTGTAAAAAGAGGTAAAGAGAAAACTGGTCAATGGTGTATTATTCCCAGATGTTATAATCAAATGGGATTGTTATTATGTTCTATTGAATGGGTTGTACCAATAATTTTAGCGTAATGGATGCTGGTGCAGCTTTGACTGCCCATCCAATAAGCACATATCATGTTTTGAGGAGTCCAAGTGTGGGAAAATATCGGATCCAAAACATGATTAAATTGGATGATTACGCCAATATTAATTGGTCTCACTATGAGTTTAAAATATGGGCTCGACTGTGTCTCGCCCAATATTTTTGCAACTCATAGTGCGACCAATTAATTTAGGCTTAAATGATCCATTTTAACAATATTGGATAATTTTTCTTGTTTTTATTAACCCTATCTATTGGCATCTAGGTACAATTTTTTGGTTGGTTTCTTAAAAATTGGTTAATTGAGAGAAAGGGATATCAATCATGAGCAAATCAGAGCAGGGAAGATCAGAGATACATTAAAGGATGACTCAGCAGCAGAATTTTCCCGAGGAGGGCGGCCCTCAATTTTCAAACAAATTGTGTTTTGGTGTACATAATGCTTGTCCCAGTACTAATCACTTGTGAAATAGCTAAGCTCAAATCAAAGTCCTTCATATAGAAAATCGCAACTTGGTTAAAAAAAATTCCAGAGTCCGAGAATTTTTGTTATACCAGTATCCTATGGCATTGTATACTACACTGTTTATTGCTAAAAGAAAATCTGATCATCTCAAACTTGGATTAAGCATCTTAGGGTGAACTATCTTAATTTAGTGGCTATTTTTAATTAATTCCACACAAAAAATTCATTTCAAAACTCTGGTCAGCCTAAGAGCAACTTGATTGGATATTTAGAGGGTTCTCTCATGTCTGTGCTGTATGAACCAACCCTGGCAAAATGTAGGTACACTCTCGTTGCACCTATTTGTACAATATGTATCAAATAGTATCTAATTTCAATTAAGGATATTTAGGTACATTGGGACTGTATATAATTGGTACCTATCAACTGTTGGCTGAGTGTATTGTACCTAATTTGTATCTAAATTATACCTATTTGGACTTAGAATATTTTTCACTTCATAGATGTATCTAAAATCTACCTTTGGACATAAGACTATTTCCTCTGAATTAGCGTTATTATACAATATACCTATTTGGACTTAGAATATTTTTCTATGCATAGATGTATCAAAATATACCTATTTGGACTAGAATATTCTTGGAACATAAATAATCTAAAATATACCTATTGGACTTAGCTATTTTAACTTACTAGATGTATCTAAAATATACCTATTTGGACTAGAATATTTTCTCTGCAGCTAAATGTATAAAAGATACCATTTGGATTGAATCAATATTCCCATCACCACACGAACCTACAAATTGATTCTTCCCCCCTCGTCCCCCCACACCTTGTATATGATAATCTGCAAGAATATATTTTACACTCTACTACCAAGTCAAAATTTAATTAATACAGAGGATATTGTTATTTAAAAAAACCAAAAAAGAAAAATTAATTATATTAATATAATATTGCATTACAACCATCACTGCATTTCCTGTATTGAAAACATCCAGTTATATGTATCGCGTCAACTCATGTAGGTACAATTACCTACTGCCCCGAGTATAGTCCCATGCTCGATTATAATACCACCCACAGTTTGAAAGAATCTGAGGAATAGTAGAAAAATCTTTATAATCCCACCAAATGTTTTTTGCTGGAAGGCAATAGATTACATACAATTTTTTTATTATCTTTACTGGTTTGGAAAGTATTTTATCGTGATTTTCTTTAAAAACTTAATTAGGGTCATAAGGCCATCAGTCCATTTTACAGGTCTTTGTTGATAACACATCTCATTTGACACTTGGAATACTGGAATATGTTTTAATATGAAAGGCTGAAATGTTGATTCTCGGTGTCTCATGTTAGGATGGAAGATCCCATTACTAATCCACCACCTATATTCAAGATAATTTCAGGTTAAAAAAACCGGTGGGCCATCACTGGGTCACTCATGTTATATGCTGTTACAGTTTGTATGTACTTCCCTATGAATGATTAAACGGGACCATTTTATCAGCCTTGAAAGTGCCTTACACGATTGAACTTTAAATTTCTGTTGTTTTTTTTCTAAAGAAAAGGACCATAAGCAACATATTTTAATTTAAAAATTTACAATAGGTGTGGGGGATTCTGATTTCATGCTAATGATATGTGTTTGTACTTGTTAGACACTACTCGAAAACAAAATAAAAAATCTTAATGCTTTACAAAAAGAGGCCCACAAATGTAGTGAAACATAACCATGTTACAGAATTCTCCACCTTTGCAAACCAGGACGAATTCGCACTGGCATGACTGAAGATAAACACTTCATTTTTGCGATCCAAAACACAAAATTACGTTATAAAGACACCAGAGCTAGAGAAACAACTCTCCATCGCAGCTGGTTAGTATGTTTGGAATTAAATTAAATACACCTGGCCCTTTTCCTTGCAAATTTAGCATTCCTCACAATTCCCAAACGTAAAACGCATGCGCGAACCGGGGATTTCAAGATACCGGAAGTTTAGCTTTACAAACGTAAACACAGTGCGAAAAAGCCAACCGAGTTGACCGCCAAAATCTTAAATGATTAATTATTCTAACCCGATCGGACAACAGTTTGTGGGAAAACTATAATATATGTGTTATAGCTGTTGGCACACGTTTTTATTCTGCGGTGAATGGTTAGAGAGAAAAATCATGCGTACTGTTGTACCACACTGTAACATCCGAAAAATACCCCGAAAAAACGAAAAAAACTTCACGATGAAAATTGAGGCGAAATACCCCCTATCTTGGCCATTTTCGAAATGCCGGTCTTCAAAAGTCGTCCATGAACAATTATGATATTGTACTTTTTACAAAAATCCTGATGCCCGTGGGTCTCCGATTTCGTAAAAGGACGTTCTGACCAAAATCTGACAATGGGTGTTTCTGCCAGAGAGAGCCCAATATACTGCAGTAATCCATAAGTACGTGCACTACAGTGTGGTTGCAAATGCTATCTACTGCTATGATCTGCGTTTATGAAGTTCTGGGTTAAATGTTCGGAGTTTTTTTCATGTCTTCGTCCAGAACTAAGTAAGAACCCTTATTTTATCAGCCCCGGAGCATGATACAACTGGTCCTCCTACCTTTATTTTTGTGTTTGAACTTCTATCCATATTCAATCTCAAGTTCGAGGGCGACTGTCTAGGTAGTAGGCCTACTTTGTTGGCCTGTTCGGGTCCCCCTTTTTGAGTCCTTTGCACCCATACATCTTGCATATGGCCCTGCATGGACCCCAAAAATCTTTGTCCTATAGTATCTGGGCCTATAGGCTTTTCCTTAAAGAGACTGATACATTGCCCAGAATCGCCCCCCAATTTTTTCAAACCCTGTTTGTTGTTCTATTTGATTGCTTACATGTATTAGAGCACCCCTGAGTGAATAAGCTGATCCCTCATCTTTATAAATGAATATGATGATTTGTACTTTCTGTCATGCATGACAGAAAATTCAAATCATGTTTTATTTCTATAGTGAGGATTACGAGAGCAGGCCACGTTCAAGACAAGGTTTTGTAGTTTTATTTTGTACTTGTTTGTCACTAAACGTTTGAGAGAAATTTGTATCCTCAAAAAAGTCTCCACCTGTCACTTAAATTTTCCCCTGCTTTTTTTAATGATATATTGAGTATACAGTCTTTGCCCGATAAGCCCAGGGCAATAAAGTTAGCTTGCGTGGGGCACTTACGTGTTTAAACCATTTCTGCACATTTGTTAAAGGCTGCCCTCAGATTTCGCCCATGAGCCGCACTCATTCTCAACAAATTGCGTTTTTTGTATATACATAATTCTTTTTTAAAAATGTGTGATAACACACACATTTATTCTTTTTCTACCTATTGTTTATAGAAAATCACAACTTTAAATTGCTATAAAAATTCCGGATCTGATTATTTTTGTTATCACTATCCCTCTGGCACTGATATACTGTGTATAAATGTTTCCTGCATGAAACCGGAAATTCTGATTCATCACTTACCTTGGAATTAAGCATTATAGTAACTATCTTGAGTTCTCGATGACAGTTTTCAGTACTACACAACAAAATTATATTTTTGAACTCTCTAATCAGGCCTTTACGATTCTAATTTTCATTAGTGAAAACTGCATTCATTTGGAATTTTTGTGTCAAATTTCCCATGTCCCAAATTTGATGGTGGGCACCGTTTTAATTATAATCAGCTTTTATAATAGTGCTTTATCAACCATTTAAGCAGCCTTGAAGTTGGCCTTGCCTATGATTCTTATTGCGTGCCCATCAAGAAATAGTCACTACCATTTTGCTTCATCTTGTTTGCAGGTGGCCAAGTGCATAGTAATTAGCTACAGTAGGCCCTACAAGATAAGATGAGGGGCTTCCCCCATTTGTTTGTCTTGCCCCCACCCCACCCCCAACGAATTATTGGCAAAATCCGTGATTTGGGGCTATAATCACCCAATTTGGGCAAACATCAAATTTTGGACCACTTGGTTCAAATATTTTGCCCCACAAAATGTCACTTGTTTCCCCAAATCACTTTGCACCCCCAAAAAAGAAGTCTGACACCACCAACTACTAGTCTATTTTAAAGCTAGACGTGATGTTCCAGTCTGATGTTTATTGTGCTTCCCGTATACTTTTTTGCCATGGTTTTTTGTCATGACAATTTTTGAAAATTTTTCTGACAATCTTTGGCACATTTTGTAAAATTGGCTTTAAATCTCCAGAAAAAGTATCAAGGACCAAGACCATTCTTTCCAGTTTTCAAGCACAGACAGTATGACAACAAGAGTGGATTCATTTTTTTTTAGGGTGTGGCAGCTGGCTGGCCAGGGGATGGCCACGTAACCTTCTGAAAACGTTTTTGAGTGAAATGGTAATTAACAGATTCATGTTAAATTATCCCTTTTTCAGACTCTTTCCCTGCGACTGGGGTAATTTTTGCCTGTGATAGGGACATTTGTTGCACACTGGGAACTTGCCCCTTAGAACCACATGGCTGGCTATGTGCCTGAGGATGTGCATGCTTTTGAACATGTCCTCT
>JAMKCH010023860.1:0-42511 GCA_023653785.1 Ophioderma brevispina
AGCGTTGTTATTTGTCTTGTAGATATAGGAGCAATTTCCCACTACTAAACACCATGGTAGGTTCCGCTCCGTGATTTTTGAAAGGTGGCAGTGAAAATGGCCTTCAAAGATTAACGGGATATCTAATATTTATGCTATATTGAATCATGTTGCATTGAAGTCGTACGGTTTGCCGTGGCACTATGGGTTCTTTCGTTTGCTCACCAAAAGCGCGTGCTATGGCGGCTATTGCGACTTAAGCATGTTCGTTATGACGTTGTATGATGTGCGTTTGTGGAGTTTTGGGTGATGTGAGTTGGTGTGAAGTGAAATGGTACTGTAACATTTTTGCGTGTTTATCTTTTGGTTCATGTAGTGTTTTAACATTTTGAAATAGGACTCTTCTTGTGTCGTTCTCAATCAGTAGTGTTGCATTATATCATTATACCATGAGCTATTTAAAAACTGTCGTTCTCATGTAGGGGGCTTTACCACTAACAGGTAACAGCGACAAGCTTACAATATCTATAAGGCCAAAAAAAAATGTTGTTGTTTACATCCTGAACAGATGTAAAAAAGTGCTTTAACACTTTAATGCGACAATTTAAGTATAAAAAATAATAAAACTATTTTGGTTTGTTAATTACACAACACTTTTTTAAATGTTTTAGCTAGGGTTCACAGGTCTTTGCCGCAGGTGGAAAACAACGGTTTTACCGCACTTTTTGCCATGGCAAAAAGTACCGGAAAAAAATGACCACAAACTGAAAAAGGTGGGAAATCTTTTACTTTTTAGATTAAAAAACAAATGATTTAGCAGTAAAAAAAAATTTTCCTTATGTAAGAATATGTAAAAGAGAACAATATTCTTTAGATTAATAGGCCAAAAACAACCATATGGACATGGACTAAAGCAGCTGTATTTCCATATAGCTTCAAACCTTGCTAAACGAATGACAAGAATAATTAACTTAAGTCACTCATTAAACACAATATACTATTCATGTAATTAAAGTTGTGTCTCAAACTTCTTGAAATAATCAAGGATAATTTGCCTATGGGTAATATTTCCCCTATCCAGGAAGGTTAACAATTCAGTATTGGTACAGTTGACACAAAAAGAAATTGACAAAATTCTCAATGAGCGTATTTTTTGGCCTTAAAGAGGAATTATTATTACCCACAACCTGGTCCCCTGACTTACGAAAAAAAAAGTTGAGATTTTAATAGCTGAACAGTAACCTCAAAAAAGGCACGTGTGTTACTCTTGCCCCAAATCGGTCGTTTCTGCAAGATATTGCAAAGTTTGTATTTTCTGTCCATAAACGTATAAATTAATTACAGGCTACTGTTGGTCTGATGTGGACCGGTGTGGTACAAAATATGCTTTTCTCATAAACACCCAAACCACAGTCAGGAATGAACCAAAATATTGGGAATAAGATATGAAATTAAACAGAAGGTGCTAAAACAGAAGGTGCTATACGTGTTCAGTTAAGATGAAACATGACCTTGGATAAAGTACATTGAGTAAACACAACAAAAAGATGGCATAGGTCACAATGCAATCCTAGGGTAAATATACTAAGTAGCTGTAGTGTATTTTTTACCAAAGGAGATTCTCATCTGACAAAATGTGTAGAATTGGCAAAACAATGGGTAGTGTTCAAACCTTACCACTGGAACATATAAAATCTTGAAACGGAAACTTAAATTTTCCCACTTTTTAGAGGCAGAAAAAGGTAATGCACTTGACTGAAGTTGTGTTGTTGTAAATTAGATTCAAATGAGAAACATCCAAACTGCCGTCTTGAGTTTGAACTTTTGAGGAATTATTGATAACAATTCCACTAAAGGTGGGTGGACCGATCGCAAAACGTCATCCTTCCCACATACTCCATCCCCCAAAATTGGACTATAGAAGTTCGTATTTCCCTCATTACTCTAGTAAATTTAAGGCCCAGAAAATTTTTACTTTTTGATGATGTATTAATACTTAAATGTTATGAAGGATCAATGTGGGACCTATCAATGAGTTGTTTTCGCGTGCCACGTTTTAACGATAACTCATTTTGTCCAAGATTTTATGTAATTACCTAAAATATGCATAGTTTACCAAGCATTTTGGTGATGGAAGCACTTGGTTTTACCCTTCTTAAATCGTATTGGTAGTAGCTTTTTTTAAAACTTCAATTCAGTTCTCCTATTATGAGCCAAATTTTTGGAAAAAGACCTCGGGAAAGTGGTTTTCATTTGCGGGAGAAATTTTGATGGACGATATTAAAAGCGGTTGTTGGACCGCCATTTTGAGTCAGTACAACCTATTTTCATGTTTTCCTGTTTTGGGTCGTGTTGATGTATCCCATAAATGACAAGGAGTTTTGTTGTTGAAAAAAAATTCAACTCAAGAATGCCTTACTTTTTTATGACAATGAGAGGGGGCCTGCCCCCCACCCCCCGGAATCTTGCCGCCCTCTGCCCTGTGAAATAGTGATTTATGCCACGCGCCAAATTTACAGGGAATCAGCATATGCCTGTATTCCTAACTTTAATATATGCTTGCGCCCCTGAAAATTTTTGTCCCCCCCCACACCCCCGAAAAAAAATGGTAAGCCGCTGTTGCAGGCAACCAAATTTGTTGCAGCATACAATGGAATGGTGCTCTGCAAATTATGATTGCTCCTTACTACCAAAATGGTGAAGGCAAGAAAAATCAGTTTAACGCAGCAATATTTTTACGACTTTCAATCGTTTTGACAGCAGCAACCGAATTAGTTTTCCTAAACCGCGTCAGATTATTTACCATTTTCTAAGCCAGAGACACTATAGAAAAAAACCTGTGCGGTGAAGCGTATATAGTTAAGCTTAAGGATTTTATACTTGCGAGCAAAAGGTATACCTACTCAGAAAGGTGCTTAAATCTATATATCATTTTATTTTATAATATATATTATATCAATATTGTGCATTAGGTCCCAATATTCCTTTTATATGTTAATCCGTTTGACCTTATTGTGATAAAGCACTATTGTTTGATAAGGCGATCTATCAAATGCTTTTGTATTTTTTTGTTGTTTGTTATTGTGCATCAATGCGACTTTAACACAATCAGGACACGAAAGGAGAACCCGTACAACGAATAATATTAAACAATATAAACATAAAATAATTAGGTCACCGCATATCGAATGGTTTCATAGAAAAAATGGAATTATATAACCTTAACAATAGATGAATGTAACCATATCTAGTCTGACCATGTGCTATTTTTAAAAATCGCGATAGTGTATAACGGTTATGCGATACAGCCGGCACGTTTAAGTCATACATGCCATACAAAAAAGCCATCATGTGTGTGAAGATGTTATGACGCTACTGTGCCGTCGTATCGCCATAACACAAGTAATATATCCCATATACAGTACAGTAGCGCGAATTTCAAAATAGCGCCCATGGGTCAGACAAAATGCGTTTTTTAATTCGTTTTATGGTTAGTATAATCCATTACCATGAAACCACTCCAAATGTGTTCAATATGTTTTTTATAGCGTATATTGTAAGTTATTTGATAAGGTTCTCCCTTTAATGGATTATGCTAAGAGCATTTTTAAAAAGTTGAAAAATGAAAGGCGAATCTCAAGTAAAATGCTAGATGTTTGCAAGCATCTAATGACAGCTATAGTTATCTTGGATTGGTCTGACGACAAGGAAAGTGACAGAAGTCTGAAAGTGTACAAAACGCACTGCTTTTCATCTGGCTTATGTAGTTGATGACTTCATTAACCATCGTCTCGCAAGACTATTTTGGTAGTTGTCACCCCTCTTAACACTTACTGCACAATGGGGGTTCCTAGGGACCATTTTTTGTTTTTCAGCCGCGATTTTAACGCTGCAATATATTGGTTTTATTTTTTGTATTTGTTAACTTTAGTGCGCTGCAGTGGTGCAAACAAAATCAAATCCATCGCGTCGTTTTTGCGTATTCGCATGGGTCCCTAGGGAGTTCCCGTATGCCACTTAACGGAAGGCCTATGGACAAAAAATGAAAAATCTTATTAGGTTACGTGATTCTAATTTTATAATGCATCCACCTAGTGACATAAACCAAGTAAATAATTAATTTTAAAAATCGTGCAAAAGTATTAGTAGGGCCATTGGTGCAAATATTTTATATACATCATTGTCGCCGGTTAGTAGGAAGCTATGGTAAATTATACAAGGTAACCGTAAAAAATAAAAATGGCAGAGACATTTGTGCTAATATGGTAAATATAGTTCTTCCACCAATTAAAGCAATCAGCACAAGTCTAGGTGAAGCAATGCAGTAGAAAATGCAGAAACAAAATTAGTGTCTTTTCGCACATATGACGCGAAATTAAAATCAATGGTTTGCCCCTAATTTTCTTACTGAACAACTTTCTTCCGTTTTTATTCTTTATTGTTTGATGTCTTTGAAGCCTTCTAACATGTGAGGATTTTTTTCTCATCTAAAAAATCCTTTAGGAAGTGGTTTTACGAAGTAAGTACAAACCCCTTATGCAGTAAGTGTATTTCATTGTTGAGTGACAGATATTGCTGTTTTTTTTTGTTTTTTTTTGTTTTTGTTTTTTGGTGTGGGTTTGTATAAACTTACATGTCCTCTATTGAAATAATCGTGAAAAAACTCCTTAAGAACCATGGAGTGATATAGTAAACTATAGTTTACTATAAAACTCCATGTTAGAACATTCAATATGTCAACACAATCGCCATTTCATACACTCCCTTAATGACTCGTGATGGTTTTTACCTTTCGGAATTCGTTGACTTGCTTTCCGACCAAAACCTGCGTACGCAAAACTGTCGTTTGACCCATTTCTATGCCTTGTTGGCTTTGTGTGTTTGGCAATTTTAGGCCATACCCCTTTTTGAGTTTATTTCCCCTTTGAGCTTTTATCGTCTTTGTGTAAAACACCCCCTTTTGCGTTTTGACGTCGTTTGTGTATAAAACAGCCCTTTGAGTTTTTGACGTGTTTGTGTTAAAAACACCCCCTTTGGGTTTGACGTCGTTTGTGTAAAAACACCACCTTTGAGTTTTTGACGTGTTTGTGTAAAACACACTCCCTTTTAGTTGTTGACGTCTTTTGTGTAAAATACACCATTTGAGTTTTTGACGTCGTCTGTGTAAAACACCCGTTTGAGTTTTTGACGTCGTGTGTTTAAACACCCCCTTTTTAGTTGTTGACGTCTTTTGTGGAATGTAAAACACCCCCTTTTGAGTGTTTGACGTCGTTTGTGTAAAACACCCCCTTTTGAGTTTTTGACGTCGTTGTGTAAAACACCCCCTTTGGCCCCCGCCCATAATTTTCTCATTTACTCTGTGAAATCTTAGTGCTAAAGATGTTTGGTAGGAAGGTTATGATCGTAACATGTGCCTCCATTTAAGTTTACTAGTCTTGGGGCTTACAAAATCAAGTTTTTTAGCTCCACATCAAATCGGATTGAAATATCGACGCCAAACTTACAGCTGGAGGTTTTTTTAGAGCGGGAGAACGGACTTGGGTCAAAATTCATCGTTCATGTCCCACTACATCTCAGATGAACCTTTGGTAGTTAGTATGCACCTGCTACATCAATGCAAGGTAGTTAGTGGTGTCAAATTGTGGTGTCACTTTTCAATGAGGGCCAATTCAGTTTACACGAGGTCAAACTTTTACATTACTCCAATCACATTGAAGTGTATGTCATATTGTCGTCTTGTCATAAGGATTCCAAAAATGTATAGTTTGTACCATCATCTATGACCATTGGATTAAAGTCATTGGGTAAAAATGGCTACAAGTGCAAAAAAGGTCAATTCCATTTGTACAGGGGCAAAATCAGAAGTTGCTCCAATTTTGCGTAAAAAATGAAACAAAATTTGATCATCTAGTTAATGTGTCAAAATAAGGAATGTGTAGGGCATCTGCAATGCATAGTTACATGAAGTTATGTGACAAAAATAGGTCATGGGGCAAACATAAATCCAATGGCATTGACCTTCTTTGACCTTCTATTCGGTAAGTAAGTAAACATTTAACATATAATCAAAACTATACATTTGGGGAGTCATAATTCCTCAGGCAATAATTTGCAAGAATTAAAATATAATCAGAGTTAACTTCAATTTGACCACTGTACAAATTGAGTTTGACCTTTTTGCACTTTTAGCCATTTTACCCCAATAACTCTAAAACCAATGGTCATAGTGGTACCAAACTCACATTTTTGGAAATCCTGTGATTAGATTGGACAATATGCATACATGTTCAACATGATTGGAGTAATTTAAAAAGTTGACCCCTGTGTAAACTTAAATTGGCCCCTATGGAAAAGGTGACACCACAATTTGACGCCACTAATACCTTGCATGATTTGTAGAGGGTCCATACTATACTACTAAAGGTGTCAACCTTAGAGGTAGTCCGGCATGAACGAAACTCCCTAAATAGGACCTATGATATTGCTCCTGCCTATTTCGGGTGAAGGCTATTCTATCAAGATGAAAACCGGGACAATCACCCCCCCCCCTAAATTTATCGATGGTTGTGTTCTCCGTTGTCAAAAATATCCTTGGTTTAAAGTTTTTATAATATTGTTATGATAGTATTATGATAGTAAACAAACACTGCCTTTCTCGACGGTGGAGATTTTGACGCATGGACTTGCTTTGACAATCAAGTCGTTTCTTGATGAACAACTGTTACTGTAAATCATAATTATTATAGTAGGATTTTTTATTCCTGGTCAGTTAATTCATTATTTTTTTTTATTTTGTTCTATTTGTGTTATCCACTCATCACATCAAACAATGAAATACAAGATATGAAAATGCAGTACAATAAAAAATGGATTTACATAGAAATAAGATTATCATTATAGGGATATAATTAAATTAGAAAAATAGTGAATGAACGAGGTCACTGCTAAAACGTAAAGCGTGAAAATGCATGCAGTAACCTCACCTAACTTAAGAGTTACTACGACAAAGACAGGACCAAAAAAGAGAGATTACAAATCAAGACAAAAAATGACCGGACAGACAATACGATACAAAATTACATTGGACAAAGACAAAAGACAGCCCGACAGTCAAAAATTCCAAGGATAAGAAGGTACAACAGAGTAAAAAGACAGAAAAGTAGGAAGTGGTGACAGCACTATACGAATTGATGCGACCTTTTTCATATTAATTTTGAGGAAGATAAAGTTGGGGAGTTTTAATATAAGAAGGCAGATTAGCCCATGAGCGGGCCTTGGAACATAGGGTATTATTAGCAAGTACGGTATTAAATGATTTTACACGGGGTATTTGGGCTAGCCTTGTCTCATAATGGTGGTCGAGGATAAAAGTTAAAAAAATCATGATCAAAAAGGGTCGGTCCGGTTAGGAAGTTATATTGTTATTGATACATGAACGTGGCAAGCTTGACGTTATCAATAATCATTAACCTTCAACGTTTTGAGCAGAGAAAATAAAGGGTCTGTGTGGGCCAGCCACAGGGAGTTAGTACATGTTCTAATTAACTCTTTTCTGGAGGAATAAAACGTGAGTCCAGACAGATTATTAGCATCAGCCCAAGCTAGGCTCATATGAAATAAGGAATATAATGAATATACATGTGAAGAAGTGAGCTTGAGGAAGAAAATTGTCAACTTTGCGGATAACCCGTTATATCTAGCAATAATTTTGGAAATATGCTGGGTATGGGAATTCCAGGATAAATTGTGCGTCAATTAAGGATACCAAGGAATTGTGTAGAGTACTTGCTGAATCTGCGTATTGCTAATTTTAACATCTAGTTTAATTTCTGGCTTATTATTATATTTATTTTTAAAAATCATAGAGTTAGTTTTTGTATATTCAGCGAGAATTTGTTTACATTTAAACCAGTTTGAAATAATATCAAGTCTTTATTTACATTTGTTCAAGTGTATTAGATGGGAATGTGAAAAAAAGTATAATTTGTGTCGTCGCAAATTAATATAAAGTGTGGTATTTCAGAACAAAGTGGAAGATCATTAATTGATATGAGGAAACAAAAGGGGCCCAAGGAAGAGCCTTGAGGAACTCCACAAGTAATGGTGCTGGTTCAGAGAAGGTGTATAAACAAAAAACCCGTTTTTTCTTTTAGATAGGTAGTTCCTTATGCAGTCGTTAGCAAGACCCCGGATACCACACTTATTTAACTTGGAAAGAAGGATGTCATGATTTATGGTATCGAAAGCCTTGTAAGAGCTAAAATCTATACCACGGTTATGAGTATTATCCAGATTCTCAGCTAGTTTGCTAATAGAGGTCATTAATGGCCATATGCGTAGACGTTAAGCCTAAAGCCAAATTGATGAGGGGTGAGAATACTGTATTTGTTATTAAGTATAATACGATATCGACGACCCTTTCAAGAAGTTTCGAAATGGATGGAAGAATTTAAATGGGTCGTAGTTGACAAAAAAATCGTTGTTTGTCGCCTGTTTGATAGTGGTTATAACATTTGCCTGTTTTAATTGGGTGGGAACAATTCCAGAAGAAAGAGAAATATTAAAAATGTGTGATAAAACACATACTAATGGATGGAATAATGAGTTTAAGGAGGTATTGCTAATGTCATCAGATGCTTTGCTATTACTATTTTTAAATTTCGCTGTTAATTTTATAAGTTCATTCAGGAAAGTTGGATTTATAGGAAAAGTGCGCATGTGTTATTGTATTGCTGACAAAAGACGTTTAAAATCCATGATGGTTCAGGGATTTTGTTGCCAAGAGTAATACCTATATTTTGCCAAAAAAGTTGTTAAAGTTTTCAGCTATGGTCCAGGGTCAGTGATCCTTTCACCCTCGCTCTGTTAAAAAAAAATCAGGAAGCTTTGCTTTCTAATTACGGCCCAATAACTATTTGCTTACACGTTTTCCCACATTTCCTTTATTATGAGCTTTATTATTTTCAATTTTATTGTTAGTAGGATTTTTTACTAATTCGCCAATAAAGAATTAGTGGTTACGGTAGTTGGTATATTTTAGTTTATTATATCACTTGGTTTAGAAATGTATCTTTTATATAATTTATCATTAATTGTATGATTTTATTAAACCTTTAGGACCCACGTGTTTTTGCGTGAATTACGTTTGACCGAAGTGGTTTTATTTGTAATTGGATAGTAGATGTTCAGGAGTTGAGAGAATTTTTGGGTTCTCGTTGTAGGCGTGATCTGGGTCCTCTGTATAATAACCTGTGTCCAGGTAAAACAAGGACAATGCATTTTATTCAGGGCTTTTATGTTATTGGAGCTGAACTTACGGGCATTAATATATGTGGCTTTAGTGAAGTAGGCCTATAGTTTGTTGAGTGAGGAAGACGGAATAATGATCTGAAGATCAGTGACCATAACACCAGAAATTAACTACGGGATGAAATATCATTGGTAAAAATATTGTCCTCGAGACTATCAATGGTATGGCCAGTACTGTAATGTTTGGATGCGAGTTGGTCGATCGATACTGGGAATAAAATCATAGAATCAAATAAATAATAAATTCGTTAACTCTGGAGTCTTTGTCATGAGAAAGAAAGAAGATCGATGTTGAAAATCCCCCATTATATAACACGGTCTCTTTTCCCTGAAATAGTGGTTTAAAGCTTTCCCCAGTTGGTATATGAAGTCAGAATTAAATCACGTAATCAGGTTTGTAGATAATGCCAATAATGGTTTTAATGGAATGTATGGAAATTTCAAAGAATATCGAATCACAATCATTACAATCAAGGTTAAGATCGGATCTAAGGCGCAGTTCATTTAATTCAGAAGTGATGAAAAACCGAGAGACGCCACCTCCACGCCGTTTAGGTTCGCATCAATTGTTCAGATGAGTAATCCTCAATGTCTGATCAGGGAGGCATTAGTCCTCAGTTGCTAAACCTGTTTAGGAGAATCCATAAATGAGGAAAATGGTGCTGATTAAAACAGACAGAAGTTTAACAATATTATTGGAATTTTTATTGAGACGGCGTGCCAGTTGAATGGTATAAGGATAATTTAGATGTAATTAGAGATGGTTGTGGGTGTTAATGGTTTCAGCGGTATAGTAACCACGGCAATTGATGTCATTTGTTTTAGATATTATTATTATCATCGTAAGAGTCGTCAAAAGGAGGTTAAAGAACCTGTCGAAAGCAAACGGTTGGAAAGTAGGAGTAGACTTTTTGAGTCGGACAAGCGAAACACAAAAACAATTAACAAATATATAATTACAAAGATATAGAATAAAGTACTTAAAGATATTTATAGAACTTAGAAAAAAATATTTTAAGCATTAAAAAAACAACGAGCATAAATGAAGCTACAAAAGCGGAACTTAAGTATAGCTCCCAGATGTCACAAAATTAAATCAACAATTTAACGGAGTGGGTTTATAAAATCTAAATAATCCTACTGGAATCAATAATTTAGATGATATTATAAAATAATACTAAACTGATAATTCCTCCTTGTACATGCCTAGTGGTAATAATTGATTGGAATGAATTGAGTGGAAATAATTAAAAGTGTTTGGGGCGTGTCGCCGATTCCATTCGTTTGAAAGGTTGGATGCTTTACCCAATCAGTACAAAGTTAAGGCCAATATACTATCATAAAAAAATGTCCCTTTCTCCCGAAGAAAAACTATTACAAGGCAAATCCACTGGAATAAATTCCAAACACCAAAATTGAAAAACTGATCAGAGATTTCAAAATATAATTTTTGAGGTAATAATTAGAAAAGTTGACTTGAACTAAATATAGCCACCCAAAATGCCAAAATTCAAAGTTTGAGATGAATCAGATTTTTTGTTTTGATGCAAAAGTGATTAATTAGTATGGAAATAACGTCCCATATAGGATACTGTGTCTCAACAAAATTTCTGGATCGGAAATTGAAAACAAAACTGTGATTTTCCATAGTATGTAGGACATCAATTTGAGCTAGCTATTTCAGCAGTGATTAGTATGTGGAAAAGCGAGTATATGCAAAAAAGGCAACCATTTTTCAGAAAATTGAGGGCATTAACCTTAAGGAAATCTCTAAGTCAGCCCTTTAAGTGTTCATTGCCGCAGGCTGGAATTCTGTGTTTTGAAAACAAAGTTTTAAATTAAATAGTGTAGGCATATTTCCCCTTATTGGAAATTTTTGTCCAGTCCTTGGGCCCATTTTTTTTTTAAAAGTTTAGTAGGCTTAATATTCAAGATTTCCGATACCTGAAACGCAATCTGAAAATTAGCGGCCATTTTAAACAGAGTGAACAATGGAGCCAAATCACTTCCACTAATAATCATGACATTTTGTGTGTGTTGGAATAAGGGAGAAAACGACTAATAGATTGTAATAAATAGTGGTGATCTTTAAGAATATATTTTTTTTATTTTAGATATCAACTTTATTAAATTGTTGACTCTCGAAACTCTGAAGCATTCAACTAAGAAAAATGATACGAATAGTAATTATACGCACCAAGTTTTTTTACGTCACTAAGGAATATTGAAACTTGATACGTTTACCATTATTCGTATGTTCAGAAATATATTTAACAGCTTGGTCCAATCATTTAAATATTTAGAGTTTTGGTCACGTTATAACAAACTACAATATTTAACGTGGCCATTAATCTCCTCTTCACCCAGCCTCATGTTCATTGACCCTTTATCCGTTCTTTGATTTGACAACAACAAAGGGCGGGGCTCAGACTTAACGACAATTTATTTAATTGAATCTGGTATGATGCATTTACAGATCGATACAAAAAAAAGTTCATGTAAATGCGATTATTTATTTAAAGCATTATTCTGGTTGAACTGGCATTCCCTTGCAAGACCGAACTGTTCAAAGACCGGAACTAAGTACCTCATCGATAAGGCCCCGTTAATAAGGATTTAGATTAAGTCGTAATGTACCTATTGATAGTTCAAATAACACGAGAACCGCGATCTCATCGAAGTACGGTTCTCTATGTGGGTATATGCGTCGGTCTAATTCTGATTGTACCGCGCCTCATATGACGGTACCGCATTGTGTGGCGCCAGTATTATGTTGACCGTCCGCAGCAAAGACTCACGTGTTTGTCAATCAATAGGTGTTCAGTCAGGCATTATTTATAGCTTTTTTTTGTTTGTTTGTTTTTACCTTTTCTCACGACTATTTATTCTCTCTTTTCGGTTAATGGGAAAATGTATTCTTCTTTTTTGGAGGCCAGTGGGTAGGGGGAGGGTTGTTATTTCTTTTTTGGGGAGGATTAGAAGTGTTCTTTTTTGGGGGGTTAATGTCAACTTTTGTGGGGGAAGGGCAAGACGAACTGTTCAAGGACGCCGAAACTAATTACCTCATCGAAAGCCCTTTCATTCATAGGATTTAGATTTAAGTCGTAAGTACTATTGATATCAGGATAACACGAGACCGCGATCTCATCTGAAGTAGCGCTTCTATCTGATGTACCGCGCCTCATCTGAGGTACCGCATTGTGTGGCAGCCAAAGGGGCGTGAAACGCATTCAAAAACCAGTCGTCCGTGCTGGGCCGCTTGACATTTTGAATATTGCACGGAAGAATAATTATCGTTTGGGGCTGTATACACACATAATGTCAATTCGATACAAAACAATCCGCCAAAAATCATCCCCCCCCCCCCCCAGTTGTTGGAGTTGGGGTGCTATTGGGGGTTATATTTTGCCTACCATGGCCCACCAACGAATGAAATGACACATCAGTCGGCTTGATTTAAAATAAACCGCCTCAATAAATACATCTTTTCACCTAAGCGCCGCATTGAATTATGAGAAAAAGAGTAATATGAGCACAATTCAGGTACACTATATTACACCTGCACCCTAACCCATACATTTAATTTTGTATCCTACCGATTATGGTTGGTATATGCAAAGCGGCACCACAGTATGTGGAGAAGCGGAGGCAGCAGCCATGGCTTTCTATTGTTGGACTCTAGGTTTTCTTTGTGGTCGGCAAAACATTGCGAGACGGTGAATTCTAAAGATACGTAACGTTTTGCCTCTATATCTATATTGAACCTCTTTGGTGGCCAGGTTAGTCTGCAATTATATCGTGCAATATTCAAAATGTCACGTCAGCACGGAAACGGGACTGGTTTTTGAATGGGTTTCACCACCTTGGTCTGCACCGTCTGCAGCAAAGGCTCACGTGCTTGTCCATCAATCTGGTGTCAGTCCAGGCATTATTTACAGATTTTTTTTTGTTTTTCACCTTTTTCTCCAAAAACCGGCGAATAAATTTTTCTCTATTTTCGGAAATGGGCAATGTATTCTTTCTTTTTGGAGTGGGTAGGGGAAGGTGTTATTTATTTTTTGGGATGGGAGATAGAAATTTTCTGTTTTTTTGGGGGGTAATTTCCACTTTTTTGGGGAAGGGGATGTTTTGGTTGTGTTGTGGTTTGGTTTGGAAAGTAGGGGGGGTTTTAGTGTGTTTTGGGGAGGGAGAGGGGTTTGTGGGGTTTCTTGGGGGATTGGGATAGAAGTTTCTTTTGGGTTGTGGGGGGGCGAGATTTTTCTTTTTTGTTGGTTGTGGGGTTGGGGTTGGCGGTGGGGTTTTCGTTCTTGTTTTTTTTTTATGGGGTGGGGTTTCTTTGTTTGGTGGCGGGGGGGTTATTTCTTTGTTTTTGGTGGGGGGGGAGGGGTTTCTTTCTTGTTTTTTTGTTTGTGGGGGTGGGGAGGGGTTTCTTTCTTTGTTTTTTTTTTTTTAATTCGGCTGTTCATATTTAAACATTGTTCTTTGTTTTTGGTGGGGGTTTTCCTGTCGTTTAGACTCCTCCTTAAAAACTATTCTTGAACTGCCAGAACTGTCACATCAGGGCGTGCGGGTTGTGCGACTTATCCGTGAACTCACTTCACTCGTACCACTGACTGTAACTCGGCCATTGCACCCCCGCTCGATGCCGACATCTCAGGTAGAGTCTGCCCTTCACCTCCTTCTTATATTTCATCCCAAAACTAGAAAAACGCACAGATGTCTGAGCACGAATATAGAGCTCCCAGAAAATCACGCAAAATCAACAATTTTAAAACCAAACCAGCCAGCACCAAATTAACGATCACCATCTTCCAAGTCTTCAGTGACCATCGTTAAAAGCCCACCCGAATGTTCAACAAGAGTCAACACATTGACGCTAAATCGGCGACGACAAGCTTGTCTAAATGTGAAGATGGGAAGACGAATTTGGAACCGAAGCCAATCGATACCCCGGACAAAGCCCAGCCCGGGAGTTTAACAATACCACTGCATGCCTCGACACTGTACAAGGACTATACGTGAGCTACTGTTAAAGGAGTCGAATTTGCACTCCAGCAAGCATATCATCACTTGTGGCTGGATTTCGGAAATCTCTGAGGTATTCGACACCCCTTGGTTAAGGCCGTGGCTGATGCAGCTACGGACAAAAATATCATTCGCCAGCTTTCTGACCAATCTCACAGAAAAGATCCAACCCACCGTTACCCAGGACATCTACGAGTCTATCTCAAGGATACTGCAGGCTAAATGCTGAGTAACAAGAATTGAAACAAGAGAGTGGACATCTTAAAAGCTCAAAACACCAAGCTTGAGACACAACTAGATGAGGGTGAGCAATACAGTAGAAGTAACTGTATTCTTCTGCAAGGGTGGTGCCTGAAGACAAACATGAAGAGAAAGACACGACTCCTACTGTCATTAACAAACTCAACTCTAAACTAAACTTGAAATGAGTGCTAAGCATATTGATAGGTCTCATCGGATCGGTCGCTGCAAGACATCAAATGATAGTACACCAGCCCAAACCAAACAGACCGAGGCCTATCATTGTAAAATTCATATCTTATACACACCGGAAGCAGTCTCTACCGTGTGCTTAAGAGGCAACTAAGGGGCACGCAAAATGCTTAATTACTGATGAGTCTTACCCCCTTCTCGCATGACCATATATCGCGGGCACAACGCATGTGAAAGAAGGCCAGCTTGCAAGTGTTTGGTCAGGCAGGATGCAGAATTGTTCTTATGACAACATACACAAGGAAAGGTAACAATTACACAATCTAGCGATTGGATAAATTTAACTTTGCCTAATTTGGTTATAATCATACCCATGCATGATTTCCTTGTGTCAGATGTTACATCATCAAGTTTGAATTCCTGACTTTATTATCATCTGCTTATTTATTACCTTGTTCATGGATGTACCTTATTTTGAATAACTTGCAGGCCGTTAGTCGCATCCAACTAAAGGGGGGATGAACGAGTTTCAGCATTATTATGTTTTCGTTTTGATAGAATGGCCTTACTCCAAAACCCACCACCTTTATGTTTACGCTATTTCAGACTTTTGATGTGTGTGTTGTTCATTGTTATCTTTGCAGCTTGTGGGTGCAATCCAAAACATCCAATCAAAATCTAGGGCTCTTGGGAAGAGGCTATGTGAAATCGGGCCCGACCCTTTCTTTAATTTTGCTAACATATGATCCATGATTTTCTACGTTCCCCGCCCCAGGGATATCACTTTTTCGTAAAACCCCTGCTTATAGCTTTTTGTTGCATACCCTCGTTAACATTAATTCAATTTACCTCACAATTTCAAGCTTGCGCAAGTGTCGCCTCCCACTACCGATTTTGTTTAAGTGTCAATAAATGCACAGAGCACCGGAGCGTGTGTTCTGTGGATCTGTTGTTCCTTTGCACATAGCTTGGTATATCCCTGTTTTTTTTGGGTTCTTACCATTTCACGTTACCCGTTACCAAGCCGTGGGCAATGGGTCCAACTCTGATTACACTTGCCCACTGTTTAACATATAATAATTTCTAATGTTTTGATTAATTAAGTTATCTAACTATATGCATAATATGTCCGCATTTTTTTTTATATTACTTAATTTAGTTTAATGCTTTGTCAACTAAGCATGTAGTTAAACACCATGCACCGACATAAGGTGGTGTATTGATCATGACCTTTGATAGGTCGTTTCTCACTTTCTCACTATAGAGTGGTTTATTTTCTGTCTTTCCCCTTCCTTGAGGTAGCTGCATGGTTGATTCCATCCACTTATTGATGCTCTGTTACATTGACAATTTAATTTCACAACCGGTTCTAGTATGTTTGTAGTGATGCATGATCTCCCGTTAACTTTGTTCGCTGCATCTTTCCCTTGCTCTTTGTAGCGACACACCGTATGACGCAGTTTACCACCCATTTTTCGGTGAGATTCTTGTTATCGGCATCATTTATCTTGTTTATTTATTACTTTAATTGATTTGCTACATAATTATGTCTGTATGTTGTAGGTATGTATGTATGAGGTATGTTATGTATGTATGTATGGATGTACAGGTATTGTAGGTTATGTATTAGGATGTATGTATGTATTGTGCTTCTATGTATGTATGTATGTCTGTAAGTATTGATGTAGTATGTCTGTAGTGTATGTAGTACGTATGTATGAGGGCATGCATGCGTGCATGTATGCATGTATGCGTGCAGCATGCTGCTGTATGTATACAAATTTTGTTAGCAAATTATTGCCATTATTAGTAATTTGGGTAATTTGAGTTTATCTTCATTACATTATTTTGATTTTCTCATGATAAGTTGAATATTTTATATGTGTACATTGGTACTGTTTATCCACATGTTTTATTGTTCCTACTGTTATGCGATGTATCATTCCCACATACCCAGCTCTGGAATGGGGTTCAACTCTAATTATATTTGGCCATACATCATTTTATGTAGTGTGTGTAAATCTACGTTGGAATTATATTTACTCGTCTTTTTGAGTTTCAATAATGCAAAGAGCACCGGAGTGTGTGTTCTGTGGAATCGCATTCTTGTTGTTCCTTTGCCATAGCTTGGTATATCTTCGAATCTTCGTTTGTGATCTTCCATTTCCACATAGACACATACCAATCTGTGGACAAGGGGTCAATCTGATTATACTTTGCCACACACGTCATGTGCATGCTTTGCATTTGGTATGTATATGTGATATACAAATTTGTTAAACAAATTATTTCCACATTTGAATTTGGTAATTTGGGTTTATTTTATACACTTCCCGTCCCACTTTTGATGTTTTCTTCTGATCAGTTTTGAGATTTATATTATGTACCATGGTACCGTTATCCCACATTATAAACTGTGCCATAAACTGTATCTTAGAGGTCTCTATCATTCCCAAATACCAGCTCTGGACTGGGGGCCAACTAAATTATATTTTGCCATAATCATTTTATTGTGTTGTAAATCTAGTGTTTGGAATTATGTTTATCGGGCTTTTGCGTTTCATTCAATTAAATGCACAGGAGCACCGGAGCTGTGTTATGGTGGATCACATTCTTGTTGTTCCTTGCCCCATCATAGCTTGGTATATCTTTGACTCTTATGATCTTCCATTTTCACATAGACACATTACCAAGCTTGTGGTGGACAAGGGGGTCACCTTGATTATACCATGCCACATACGTCATTTGCATGCATGTAGGTGATGAGTGGCATACACAAATTGTGAACAAATTTATTTCCATTTATTTGTAATCTTGGTTTTTTTATAATTGGGTTATTTTATTAAACTTATTTTGATTGTTTTTAATGTCGTTTGTTATATTTATATTATTGGTTTTGTATTTTCTGGTTGTTTTGGTTGGGTACCGTTATCCCATCATTTATTAATTGTCACCTACTGTATATGTGAGGATGAATCTATTATTCCCACCATACAAGCTCTGGGACTGGGGTCCGTCCAAACTCTCTACTTATATTTGGCCATACTCCATTTTATTGTAAGTTGTAAATATCATTTGTAATTATGTTTACTTGTCTCTTGTTTGAGTTTCAAAAATGCACAGAGCACCGGAGCGGGTGTTTGTGGAACACATTTTGGTTGTTCCCTTTGCCAATGACTTGGGTATATCTTCGACTTCTGCTTGATCTTCCATTTCACATAGATACTAACTAGCTGTGGGCAAGGGGGGTCAACCTGATTATACTTGCCACTACGTCATTTCATTGGCTTTATTATATCCTTTCTTAGGCAAATTATATTCATAATATCGTGGTTTCATTTTAACTAAGCATTTTGTAAACCATGCACCAAAATAAGAAGGGTTCATCATATATGCTCGGACCTCAAATTAGGCATTTTTTCCACTCTTATACTGGCCGTGTAATTGTTAAGCTTATTTAGTCCGTTTCTGTAAGGGTGCTGCATTGGTTGACATTTATTAGTAGTTAGTTACTGGCTTAGTATTACTTACTGGTTTAATTTATGTGTTTTCATTCTATGCATTATTAAGTATATATTTTTTTCTTGTGGTCATATTATTACAACCTGGTGATGAATCAATAAATAATATTCTTACATAATCTATTTTGACCACATATTGCAAATCTATATCCACTGTTGTTAATTTGCAATAAACTTTACTCCTTGTTTACGGAATGGTACCATTGCCCGGTCTACGTCTGCTATTTACATACTTGCCTTTGTCATTTCATTATTACCATTGCAGTGTACAAGAAGGAGGATATGATAACAGTTACAGATATGTTTGTGACACATGTGGCCAAAATTTATTATGTTAAGATGTAATCTTGGTAATTAACTTCGCTCCTTGTTACTGATGGTACCTTCCGGTCTTACGTTCTTGCTTATTTACCATACCTGCCTTTTTCAGTCAATTTTACCACTGCAGTGTACAAGAAGGAATTATCAGTTATATATGTATATTATACTTTCATCTAAATTATTGATTCCAGGATGATAAATTTAGATGTTTAAACACATTCCGTTAATGTTAATGAATTTGTGACATCTGGGAGCTATACTTTAAGCTCCGCTTTGTAGCTTAAATTTATCCGTTGTTTTTTTATGCTTAAAATATTTTTTTTCTAAGTTCTATAAATATCTTAAGTACTTTATACTATATTTTTGTATATTATATTTGTTAATTGTGCTGGGTTTCGCTTGCCGATTCAAAATCTACTCCTACTTTCCCAACCCATTGCTTTCGACAGTTCTTTACATCCTTTTTTGACGACGCTTACGCTTGATAATAATATATCAAAACAAATGACATCAATTGCCGTTATACCGCTGAAAACATTAACACACACAAACATACTTAATTACATCTAAAATATCCGTATACCATGCCAACGTACGCAGTCTCAATAAAAATTCCAATAATATTTTAACGTATCTGTCTTGCTTACAGCACCATTTTCCTATTTATGGATATCCGAAAACAGGTTACAACTGGGACGAGGCCTCCCTGATCGACATTGAGGATTACTCATCTGAACATTGGTATTAGACATGATCGGCGGGGACGGTGGGGCGTCCTCTTAATCAATTTCGAATTAAATATCGGCCTTAGATCCGATATTAACCTTGATGGTAAGATTGTGATTCGATATTGTTGAAATTTCCTACATTCCATTAAAAACCAATTATTGGCATTATCTACAAACCTGATTACGTGATTTATTCTGGAACTTATAGACCAACGGGGAAAACTTTAAAACCACTATTTCATAGGGGAAAAGGGACCGTTGACTATATAATGGGGGATTGGGGATTTCAACATCGCTCTTCTTTCACATGACAAAGACTCCAGAGTTAAGAATTATTAATTTATTTTATTCTTATGATTTTATCCCCAGTATCGATCGACCAACTCGCATCCAAATTTTTTTTTTTAAAGGAGTAATGGCCATACCAGGTGTCTATGAAGACAATATTTTACATGATATTTCATTACCCTATTAATTCTGGTTTGTATGGTATATTTTTAGATCCATTTCCCCGTCTTCTTACTCAAACATAACTATAGGCCTACTTCAACTAAACCACATATACTTAATCCCCGTAAGTCAACTCCACATAACATAAAGCCACTGAATAACTGCCATGTCCCGTGTTTGACTGGACACGGTTATTAATACAGAGGACCCCCCAGCAGATCAAGCCTTACAACCAAGTCATCTCAAAATTCTCTCAACTCCTGAACATCTACTGTCCAATTACAAAATTTAAATAAACCATTTCAAAACGGTAATCACCAAAAAAAAACCGTGGGGTAACTTAAAGGTTCTTTAATTAAAAATAAATACAAATCAAAAGATAACATTATCATATAAAAGATATATTTCTAAACCAGAGTGATGATAATCAAACTAAATATACCCCAAAATATCCTAAACCCACTTAACTTCTTTATTGCGAAGTAGTAAAATAAAAAATCTTACATACCAATAAAAAATTGAAAAAGATAAAGCTAATACTAAGGAACTGTGGTGGAAAACGTTAATTAAACCATTTATTGGGCCGTAATAAGAAAGCAAAGCTTCCTGATTTTTTAACAATAGCGAGGGTGAAAGGATCAATGACAATTGGAAGACATGCTGTAAAAACTTAACAACTTTTTTGCAAAAAGGTTTACTCTGCCAACAAAATTACCTTGAACCATCAATGGATTTTTGAAACTCCCTGCAGCATGCACGCATACAATAACACAAATACCCCGTCCTTATCAACTTCTCCTGTGAAATTATAAAATTAACAGCGAAACTTTAAAATAGTAATAGCAAAGCATCTCATGACATTAGCAATAACCTCCTTTAAAATCATTATTACATCCCATTAGTAGTGTTTTATCACACATTTTTAATATTTTCTCTACTTTCTGGAATTGTTCCCAACCAATTAAAAACAAGCAACTGTTATACCAATATTCAAAGCAGGCGACAAACACGTTTTTTTTAACTATAGACCCATTTCAATTCTTTCCCATCCATCGAAACTTCTTGAAAGGTGTTCTATATTCGATATATAAGATAAAACAAAATACAGTATTCTCCCTCTCATCAATTTGGCTGTAGGCTAAACGATTACGGACATATGGCATAAATGAACTAGATTGCAAAATAAGCTGAGAATTACTGGCCCCAATAATAAACTTCATACGTTGCTGGTATATTTTTAGATCTTAGCAAGGCTCTCGATACCATAAATATGACATCCGTCTTTACAAGTTAAATCAGTATGGTATCCGGGGTCTTGCTAATGACCTGGATAAGGACTACCTATCTACAAGAAACAAACGGGTTTTGTTTAATAACACCTTCTCTAACAGCAACCATTACTTGGGAGTTCCTCAAGGCTCTATATTCTTGGGCCCCTTTGTTACTCATATTCATTAAGACCTTCCACTTTGTTTGAAATACCCACACTTATATATTTGCAGACACACAAATATACTTTTTCACAACCCAATTCTAATCCTTGAAACAAATAGGAACAATAAAGAACTTGGTCTTTGTTATATTCAGCGAAATTTGTTTAATTTAAACCAGTTTGAAATAATATCAACTATATGATTTTTCCAAAAATAAATATAATAATAGCCAGAAAGAAATTAAACTAGAGTTAAAATTAGCAAGACTCAGATTCAGCAAGTACTAACTACAAAATTCCTTGGTATCCTTATTGACAACAATTTATCCTGGAATCCAATACCCAGGCACATTTCCAAACTTATTGCTAGATACACGGGTTATCCGCAAGTTAGACCATTTTCTTTCCTCAAAGCTCATTTCACATATATAATTCACTAGATGCCTTATATATCAGATGGAGCCATAGCGCTTGGCTGATGCTAATAATGCTGTTCTGGACTCACTTTTTATTCTCAGAAAAGCGTTATTAGGACATGTACTAAACTCCTGTGGGCGGGCCCACACAGACCCTTTATTTTCTTCTGCTCAAAAACGTTTTTGAAGGTTAATGATATTTATAAATTCAGCTTGCCACATTAATGTATCAATACAACTATAACCTTCTACCGGACGACCTATTGATCAGGATTTTTTTTAACTTTATACATCATTACTCACCATTATGAGACCCAGGAGGGCAAAGCCCAAAATTACCCCGTTTTGTAAAACCATTTAATACCGTACTTGCTAATATTACCCTGATGTTCC
Organism: Ophioderma brevispina; assembly: GCA_023653785.1. NCBI lineage: Eukaryota > Metazoa > Echinodermata > Ophiuroidea > Amphilepidida > Ophiodermatidae > Ophioderma > Ophioderma brevispina. Next base: position 22,007 of record JAMKCH010023860.1, read on the forward strand.
AAGGCTCTCTACTATGGGATAATCTGCCCTTCTTATATTAAAAACTCCCCAACTTTATCTTCCTTCAAAAATGCATATGAAAAAGATCTTACAATTCGTATAGTGCTGTCATCACCTAATTTTCAGGTCTTTTTACTTCTGTTGCTACTTTCTATCCTTGGATTGACTGTCGGCTGTCTTTGTCTTTGACCAATTTATTTGTCTATAGTGGTCTGTCTGTTTTTTTTTTGTCTTGATTTGTAATCTCTTTTGTCTGTCTTTTCGTTAGTAACACGTAAGTTAGTTGAGGTTACTGCATTTTCACGTTTAGCGTTTAGCAGTGACCTCTTCCATCACTTATTTTCTACATTAATTATATTCCTATTAAATGATCATCTGATTTCTATTGTGAAATCCATTTTTATTTGTACAGGCAATTTCATATCTGTATTTCATTGTTGGATGTGATGATGTGATGAACAAAAATAATTTATATGATGCATTATTGATTGTAAACATGCCGTCGAAACATTATCCTTTGGGTGCCGCCGTGGTAGCGAAATTTCTTGAAAGATCCAGTTTGTTCGTCGAGGGTCAACTCCAGAATGAGCGATCAAGTTTGAAATTTTAAAAATTGGCGATGTAGGCGAATGATTGACAACTGATAACCGAAAGCCAATCAGCGCATCGCCATTACCTGCGCAATGCGAGCATAAACAATCACAATTGAGCACCACGGACCGAAACTCACGCGGCGGCAACCAGTCAGAGTACTATGGCGGCAACGTCAAGATGTTAATTGCACCCGCCGAACAATATGGAAATTAGCGCGAGTTCTGTTAAAATCCACTAAAAGGAGAACCTTCGGTATTTAAGTCTCGGGTCTTGCCAGAGGGTCACAGTTTGAACCAGGATGTAGGATGAGAAGGAGAAAGGAAAGGAAAGCTCTTCCCCAAATCTTTGACCGATGATCATCGCCCCCCCTCCGCGCCCTCTTAAAAAACAGATCTTTTAAAACTATTTTGTATTGGTAACAATACAACCGAGACGATATGATGCTGATTAGCACTTGTGATATCAAAATTGAATGGATGTACATAGTTAAGCAAATAGCGACATATATTGTAAGAAATGTTTGCATTATTTTCTTTTAAAACATGAACTACTTGCATCAAATGTTTACAAGTAAATACTGAGTATTGATTATTTTCGACATGGAACCACGTCAACGTCAATCATAGTCAAGGTTAAAACAAGATAATTTCGGATCATTTGTGGTCCTTTATTAGAAAGCGAGGCGATAGCATGCTCCTAAGATGATTACATTTGATTCTAGTTTTCAACTTTGTACTTTTCGGCTTTTAAAAACTTGAATGTTTGTAGCGCGTATTCTTAAAGTATATTTGGAGACAAAATCTAAGTTGAATTGGGAAGAAACTGCCGCGTTATCTAAACATTGGCACCAAACTTCACAGGGTCCGAACGTTGCCCGTTTTTCAATTTGGCCCGATGTTGGCCACTTTTGCGTGGTGAAATAAATGAGACCCTTGGCGAATCACTGATTTTCTCACTTCAGAGAAAATACATTTTTTAAGGCACATGATCCGTGTACCAAAGTATTGTTAAAGTGGACGTCCCATCGCCATATTTACCAAAGCGTGTATGTACCCAAAATTTTACGGGGGGGATGCAATGTTGATGCACATTGCATCAGATTTAAACATTGATCTCGTTAGTGCGTTGTTATTGCAATGTAGGCCTAATCAACAAATTCTATTTCCTGTAGTAATTTTTTAGGAAGGAAATATACAATGAATAAAAATTCAGTTCTCAATGGAGCATATTCAAAAAGCCTTGGCCCTATATCAATTTATTTTGGGCCCCTTTTGGTTTTCAACACATCTTGGTGCGCGGGGGGGGGGGGGGGGCTGGGGCGGGCCACATTTCACAGAGCGGAATACTGTCGGGAGGAAGAAGGGGGTTCGCATATTAACTTACTTGAGCAATATTTGGGGGGAGGAAACAAAGCACACAATTAAGTAAAACCTCAGTCATTTAAGAAGAACAATCCAGCCACCGAAATGTTTTTTTTTTGGGTATCGAGGTGAGCAAATTTAACTTAGGGGACAGTGAATTTCCATAAAGTTCGTGCAAAAAATCGCCCTCACGGTCGTAGAAATGAGAATCAAGATTAAGAATTTTTTGGAGGGGGCGGGGTCCCACCCCGGTCCATTCACATGCCTTACCTGCCTTTACCTAGCACCCCAATGTTTCTGAAAATAAAATGTTTCTAAAGTAGTGTTTGGCTTTATTGATTAACGTGCACAAACAAAAATCCTTTTTTATTCGATCAATATTTGGGAAACAAATCTAGCCTAATTACAAGGGACCAAAAACTCTTTACAAAAATTCCTACCTCTATGATTGGGAGCCCAGCGAAAGACAACTGAAACTTCACATGAGACTCGAGGCTTCTTAAAGGGGATAGCAGCGATAATGTGAGAGAATACCAAAAAAAAAGGTGGAAATGCATTTTTGACTTATAAATCGGGGATAAATCGTGTACAATTCCATATAACTGCTTAATGTTGAAACAACCCCCCATAGTGAAAAAAATGAATAGTTATCATGTAAATTTGTCATACGTCTCCTGCAAATAACATACAGCGACGGCATCACAAAATCTGCACTAAACAGCTTATTGTGGTTTACACCAGTCAAAATAAACAGAGATCAATAATGTTTTGTGTAAGAGGTCAAACTGCATTGATCATGTGCACAATATTACGCGAAAATCTGTGATATTTCACCAGGAATGGCTTTTTTTGATCTCAGTCGGAATTTTGATACGCACGTATAGAAATGACAGAATCAGATAAACAGTACTGCCCTTGGTCCTTTACTACACGGATTTCAGGCCAACCCACTTTGCAGGTTATGTTTTCTCAATATCCTGCCAGTAATAAAAATATAAAAATATGAATTTTGATGATTTTTTCTGAGTGTTTCGGATTACAAATCGCTGCTAATCCCTTTAAATGTGGACTCCCCGATTGTCAGCCCTCGTGGTCTCGTACACATGTTTAACCAATGACAAAAATTTTGGTATCAGTTTTAACCTGCTAATTAACAATGTCTTGTTTTCTCATATGTGGGTTGAAATTTTTATGAGCAATATTAAAGATTTCAATGTCCCCAAATGGACAATTTTTAATAGAGCTTTCTCCTTCCAAAAAAAAAAAGATCTTCTACCTCTTTGGCCCATTGTACTCAATGAGTGCTCTCTGCTCATACATACAAGATCCTTATAATGCATACCGCTGTGTTGTGTTCTCCTGGCCTATTTGGGACCTGCTACCCCTTCATTACCCAAATCTATGTACGGTATTCATGCCCCCAATCTACCAATGGACAAATCACTATGAATTTTTTTCCCTTTTACACTGTGACATTGTCCAAAGTATCAAAATAATATAAATCCTATTGTTCCAATTTTGTGGCTTTTGGTATTAAAATGTGATATGACTTGTAAGCATTTTTAAAACAAATTCCCGAAATGTATCCCCATGAGCTATGTTCCTGTATCTCTTCAATGAAAGGTTCAATTGGTTTCATGGTTATGTATTAAGCTTAAAGAGATAAGAGACCATTCCAGCAAAATATTCCCCCGCCCATTTTTTAACAAATTTTACCATTATTAAATCAAACCTGGAGGGTCAATAAACCGTAAAAAGCCACCTTCATGTAATAATATGCTTTTTGTATTTTCTGTTGTGCGTGACAGATATCCGAGTAATGCTTGTTTATGGGGCCGATCAGGACAGCAGCGGAGTTCCAAACTTAGTGTTTTGTTTTTTTTTTTCTTTGTTCATTAAACCTACGAAATGTCCCTCGGTTTTGATATTCCTACAACAAAGTGCCAAATTATATACAAATTGGTATCCCCATAAAATTCTTGTGTCCCCTTAAATGATTAAGTCGAAATGTATGTCCAGCAGAATAGATCCCTGAGAAATGTTTATGATTGTTAGAGTTATGCAACCTAATCCATGTTTTAATGTATTTTGACCTCAATTGACCTTTTGTGACCTCTAGTGACATTGAACTTGACCGTGTATGTGTTTCCATAATCCAATTGGTTTTTCCCAATTTAACTCTCTACCTCTCTGCCAAATTTGATGCTTTTTATAACAAAATGCACAATTCTACCATTAAATCTTAACTAACATTACAATCTGTGTTAAATTATGACCAACTTCGGTACCAAATCTGAGAAACGGGCAACTCCGGGCACTGACTGTCAAGGTTGGTGTCATTGTTTAGATAAAGGCATTTTTCTTCCCAATTCAAGTTTAGATTTCGTCTCCAAATATCATAACTTTAAAATCCGGCTTTTCAAAACATCCAAGTTTTTCAAAAACTAACAATCATGTAACTCGTCTTAGGAACATGCTATCGCCGCTTTTTGGACTTGAAATAACTCAGGAATTTCGGCTGTAATCAACTCAATCGCTTTGTTTTCGTCTCAACATGTAAACAAACCCACTGCGCATCGCGGATATACCTTTCTGCGCACACATGTCATATTTGTTCAAACTGAGCGTGCCCTGCTTCTGTCAGGCGATGATCATGGAAACATGGGAAAAGAGTATACTCCCTGCCGAAGAAGCGGCCTTTGTTGGTCTATGCTTTTACATGATGAGTGCCAAGTGATATAATTTGGATAATCGGCGTTGCGTTATGCAATTAAGGGGAAGGAGCTTTCTCCTTCTCTCCTACCCCATGGTGAACTTGTTGAAACAAAGTTGAGCTTTAGCTGTTAATAGGCGTTTTTTTAGTTTTGATATTTCAACACATTCCTCCAATGAGTTGTATCATCGACAACAGAGCATCGACCTTATGCGTTTACTGAACAGGAATTAAAAAATCAGAATATAACAGATAATGAAGTACATGATACAAAGTATGTTTTGTCAAATAAAGCGGTATATTAAACTTACGAAGATCGTAATACTTAGGGTTGCAAAGGGGTGGAATGGAAAGTTTCCGGGAATTTTGGAAACTGTCCCGGAACTTTCCGGGAATTTTGAAGGGCCCGGGAAATATTGGGAATTTTCGGGAATTTTCAAATTTGGCATGTGATTGAAGTTTTAAAACATTTCTCCCAGGAAAAAATAAAAAACCATTGGTGAGGCCTTCCTTGTCAATTTGTATTCGTTTGTGCTAAATAAGAATCTGGACATACTGCTACAGGCCAATTATTTAAAGGTATCTAGTCGGGGCACTCGATAAAAATCTAGGCAACATTGTCGGGTGTCAACTGCGCATCCAAGTTCACTCCTACCCAAAAAATGTTTGTAAGGTCTTGTTTTCTGGTTAGACTATACTAAAGAGACACCTTTGGAAAAATAGTGAAGTGCGACCTCAAGATTTCTCAAAATCGCTTACTTTTTGCAGTTGTAAACAAAGACGGTTCTATATAAATAGAGAGGAAAAACGTTAAGTAATCTTTAGAAATTCACCGTACGAATGTTGCCGACCACAAAGAAAACCGAGGAGTACCAAAACAATGTAGAAAAGCAATGGCTGCCTCCGCTTCTTCCACATACTGTGGGTGCCGCGTTGCATATATCCATAATCGGTAGTTATACAATTAATGTATGTGTTAGAGGTGGCCAGGTATAATAACAGTGTACCTGGATCATTGTGCTAGATACTCTTTTTATTCATAATGCAATGCGCGCTTAGGTGAAAAAGAGTATTCATGAGGCGTTTATTTAAATCAAGGAGACTTGATGTGTATTTCCCATTCGTGTGTAGGACAAAAATTTAACACCAAATAGCACCAAACATCCAACAACAAGTGGCGTAACCAGCGGGGGGGGGGGGGGGGGGCAGGGGGGTCGCGAGGCCCCCCAAACGAAAACCATTGCCCCCCCTTCTGCCCCCCCAAAATGAAAACTGACCTTTTTTACAGTGCTATGGAGAAGGACCCAAATTAGACCCCTCAAAAAAAAAATGTCTTGGAACCCCTTCTGCCCCCCCCCCCCCATTGTAAAGGTGGTTACGCCACTGCCAACAACTTGATATTTTGCGGGATGGTTTGTATCGAATTGAACATTAGTGATGGGATAGGATAGTACAAGCACCCAAACTGATAATTATTCGTGCACCTACCCCCTCCATCAAAATGTCAGCGCCCCAGCACGGGAAGACTGGTTTTGAATGCGTTTCACCCCACTTGGTTGTTAAAGCCTTTATAACAAAGCCCTCACCCGAATTGATTAAGACCAAATTAGCTTCTTATGGGTAAAGACGTTTGTAATTAGCGTCGCCAGCGACTTTAAATTCGGCAGACAACGAAAATGGCGTGTCAAGAAAACGCATGCCGTATGTGTTTCCCGCGCTATGCACACTGTTGGACCGGTCTATAACCTTTGTGGTTTTAATATCAGTGAGTACGAGTCAAAATTATTCATGTATGTACACATTGGGTGATGAAAAGTTATGGACAAAAATGCACAAGTTAGCCTACAAAATACCTTGATGTCTTTATCCTAATATCTACTGTCCTATCTGTTTGGGTATAGTATTGTTATGGTAACAATATATATTTCTGTTCTTCCAATGGGCCTAGACTATCATTGAGGAGCAATTGAAGAAAGAAAAGGAGAAAGTTTATATTTTGTGAAAATTGTGCCAGTGACGCTTGAACACAATTTGTTTTTTGTAAAAAATATGTTAGGGGACTTTGAATTTGCATTTTCTGAGGGGGCGAACGAATTGGAACCTTCTCCATGACACGGTTACCAATGGTCAGTTCAATTTAGGGGGGGCTGGGAGCTGGAAGAAGGCTCAGCTTCTGAGCAGGGGGCTTGTGCCCCCCCCCCACCCCCAGGACAAACTGATTTCATCTGAAACGGTTCATGCCTTTTACAGGAAGCAGTCAAACCATTTAAGTAAAGATTAATTTGGAAGCTAATTGTTCTAACTAAAGCATAAGGTCACTCAAGGTGGGTGGTAGTTCAAAGGATACATAGCTAACATAGGACCAGTGTGAGGATAAGACTAGAAACCAAATTGACCAAAAATGTACTGTTTTGTAAAGAGTTAATGAGGTATTTTCTGGTTTAAAAACATGCTGGTTTGCTGTAGGTTCTTCGGGTGCTGTCACTGGTGACCTGTAGAGTAATATATCTAATCTGAACAAAAGGACCTATAATTATTAGTTGTATCAATTCCAAAAGGATTGTTGGAAAATTCCCGAAAAGTTTTCCATAAAATTCCCAAAATTTCCAATGGAAATGTCCGCTTAAAATTACCGGGACAGTTTGACCCTAGTTATACTCTCTGATAAAGCCACACCTTGGCCTACTGAGTCAAATTGTTGAAGTAATCGGGCATATTTCATAATTTTGAACATAGAATAGACATATTGACGATCTCCTAATCCCAGATTTCATTGATATCCAGGAGATTTAATTCTCTCACTGATAATATAATGACAATGTTTAAAAACATCGGCAAATCTGGTGAGTGGTTCAGGAAAGAAAAAAAAAGGTATTTGGTCCCCCAGTTTGAGTCATGTTGTGAGAAGTAAATCTCGCGGAATGTTCTCATTAAAATAGTCCTATTTTCTGTCCTCAAAACCCTTTGTTTGAAAAAATATAAGACTTTAAATATATTTGATATTATGAAAAGGAAGGGGTGTATTTTGTGCAAAATAAAAAGGGTTTGCTACCAACTTCGTTTGACAATATTCTATGTTTACGGACTTAGAACAGTGTTCATAAGTTTACGATTTACTAGAAATAAAAAAAAATTACGTTTGGAAATTCATAAATGAAAACTGCACTTTCTACTGTGACAAAATTTTGGAATTAAAATTACCGACTGAACTAAAAAATGTCACTAAATCAACTATTAAAAGTAAAATTCATCTGTTCTCCAGAAACAAATATACATTAAAATTATAGCTTTCTATTAAAGGCTTAATTGTAACGGTAACTGTTTCGATATATACATTTATAGGATTGATGCGATATTATTAATGTAATTATGGTGTATCTGCTATATGTATGTTAATATTTCTGTTTGTAATTTATGTATTGTTTATACTATAGGTGGTTGCATACGTATAAGTAATTAGTGTTTGATGGAAATAATGATTATGATTATGAATCCAGTGCTAATTGTAAAATTATGGAATAGTTAGGTAAACATTCATACAAGATATTAAGCATGCAAAGTAAAGCTTAATAAGTAGTTTGTCAGCGATTTCAAATAGTGAATTCTAAAGGGTTATTGGAGCCTTTTGAGAGATTCCTCTGTTAATAGTGCTTTCAGTTGACTTTGACCTAGTGCTAACAAATCATTTAGAGACTTAAATAAACCTAATAATGTACTGACGGTTTGTGAAAGCAGCTATAGTCAGCCAAGGAGCACAGTCCGGGCTCCATAGACTATAACGGAATAGAGCGTGAAACTTAATGTTGCGTGAAAAGTCAACTTGAATTCGAGCGCCCATTGTAGCCGGACTATGAGTCGGGGCAACACTAGAATTCGAATTCTCAAAGGGCTGTTTAAATTTTATCCGTTTTTTTTATCCCTACGTTGAGTCGAACATTTTTTTATTTGGATTGACTGAGTTGTAAAATTTCATCTGATCTTTTAAAAAAGTTAAAACATAACAAAGATTGGATTTTGAGTATGAATGTTTAAGTATAAAGATAACCAATTTTCAATTTATTTCAATTATTTTTCCATCGTTTAAAACATGCAAAAGAATAATCGCAAACAACCGAAGTGGAGGGGGGTACAGCTGTGAAAGCAAGACCCTTGATAAAAGGTTTTGCACCCTTACAATAACTAACACATCTAAAAAATCAAACCAATATATTACAAGAAAGACACAACAACACCGTTACTAAAGTAGTGAAATCGTTATATGGTAATAGTATAGAGTGATACGATGTTTTTAAATTGACCTAATGTTTTTGAACAGTCCAACATGACTGGTAAGGGCCGTCCAGATTTTATTTTAGTACCAGTTCTTTAAATATTGTGTACTTCTTACATATGAAATGAGTAATTTTTCCCCCAAGTATTACAATATCCTTGTTTGATTGATTAGAACGCAACGTAACGTTGCCATGGGCCCGAGTCATGGCGCAAGCCTGCTGACAAACAGGTCCATTTGAAAAGAGATGTCTCCTAAGGACTGGAAAGGGAAAGTGACGAGATTGCAGTCAGAGAAGGCCAACTAAGCACAGAGAGCGTGGAAGCTCTCAAACCAAGTCGACGAAATCAATTGATTCCCACTAGACCCAGTAAATAAAGCAATGTTGTAAACATGTTAGGGCCTGGTATCCTGAAATAAGTCGGCCTGAATGTTACACAATGGGCAATTGTATTTGTTAGCGTTTTAATACTATGGGCCAAAAGATTCGCAGGAATGATTCGCAGGCAACCAAAGATAGAGTAAGAAGGAAATAGGATGTTGTTAAACGCTCTATATGTAATAAAATTGATTGATTGATTAATTGAATTGATATTGATTTTTTATGGTATTGATTGATTGATGTTCTTCTACTACACGGTTAGAACGCTGGGTAATATGTTACGGGGTTTGTTGTAAAAACCAAGTTGGGCCAAAAATTTTTGCCAACATTGGTAAAATAACACGCCAGTTGGGTTAAGGTTAAAGGTGCAACGAAGAGTTCAAGGCGCATATTTCTGTGTATGTTAGTGATTATATTAGATGGACATGCTAGATTCCCTACCTGTATTTGACAACAGAAATAACTTAAAAAATGAAACAAATGTGTTTGTATATGCTCATATTGCAATAAAAAACATAGGCTGAAAAAACCACAAAAAATTTTTCATTATTTGCTCCTATAACGAAAATAAGAAAATTTCACACTTTGGTACCAAAGAAAACAGTTCACAGCTTAAATCGGTTCCGATAGGGATATATTTTTGATAGAATTAGAAGCTTTTGCACCAGTGCACAAAAATCGAATGTTCATATTTTTAGGGATACCTGCGATTTGAAATCTCTCGTTGCAACCTTAATGTTACCACTGGTTGGGGTAAATGTTCTAATCGCGGTCCAAATTAGTTTTACTATTAAATGTGTAATCAGGGACCAAATTACCTATTAATTGTTACAATCAAGGGAGGGAAAATGTATAACTTTAAATATGCATTCATATACATGATGCCATTCATATATGCATGGTAATGATGGGTTTGATCAAACTTGATATATAATGTAAATGAACACTGTAAATAAAAACAAATAAATGAAATATATGGTTTAAATAGCACTTCATTCTGAATGATGTAATTTGTCTAATTTTTTTAAATATATAGTTAAATTATAGTAATTATTATATAATTTCTGATGTATTTTGTTTATTAATTATCAGTCTATCCCAAAAAAAAAAAACATCAATTACCCATACCCACTTTCCCCATTTACTTTAGTTTTCCCGCAGCTTCATGTATTGTATCTATTCAAAGTGGGGATAAACAAAAATATCATTATTTGCACGGGATATTAAATAACCACTTGTTGGGTTAAACTTTACCGGTGTGATTTCCCGGGTATACTTTCATTTTCCCGCCGTTGCATGATGTATTTTACCAATAAGTTGGAGTTAAAACAAAATAATCAACGCGTGACGTTATTTGCCACCAAATTCACACCATCGTCTGAAGCTTTGGCATTATCGTTGATATGGCGGAATCAAGTAGAAGAAAGAGGTTGCGCCAGTGGGGGACGGGAAGATCTAAGTGACGCTTTTTGCAGGTAAGATCAAACTTTTATAATCATATAGATAAAATTAAATGTGGATTCTTGGTATAAGATAAGTTATTGTTTTGTGTGCTGGTATCTTGCGACAGTAAAGGCTGTTAGTAAAGCGTAAGCTTTTACAAGACGTTCAGTGTTCAAGGACCACACTCATGCATAGGCAACATGTGCCAGTCATTGTATTGACTGTCATGCATATGAATGCATCATGATGCAGGCCAGTTTACTAGCTTGGTGACTGACGTCGCCATTAACATGACAAGACAAAGTCGAGCCAAATGTTAAAACTCATAGCAAGGACCACTTAGAGATCTTGGGCACAATGAAATCATTCATTTACTGGTCGCAAAAATACCAGCACACAAAACAAAGACTTGATTTTAGTACCAAGATCACATTTAATTTTATCGATATTGATATAAAACTGAGGGGCTTACCCTGCAAAAGCGTCAATCTTACAATTTACCATCTGAGTCTTACCCAAGTCAATTGGGGACATTTTTAAAAGCAATACACTCCCAACAAGTGGCTAAATTTTACCCAATTATGTGGTCAAATAAATACCCAATCCCTTGAATATTACCCAAAATAATGGGGTAAAAGCAATACCACTGACCAAACAACGCGGATAAAATGTACCCAATGATGTGGTAAAATAAAAGACCCCAAGTACCCTTGAAAGTACCCAATATAATTGGGCAAACAAGCAATACACTGACCAAAAAGTGGATTAAAAAATTACCAATTTATGTGGTAAAATACGTGTACCCACGTAACAGTGGGTAACATATTTTGCCCCCAACAAAGGTTGTTTTTTTACCCGTATTTGGGTAACTTTTACTCAACCATGGTTGGGTAAACACATTTTACCAGAAAAATGGGTTGTTCAAAGTGCACCCAGCGGTTGGGTAAAAGTGGGGTAAAATTTTACCCAACAGTTGATTAAAACCAGTGTGGTACACGTCTCAAGGTATTACTTCATTTTTTTTTGTGACTGACGGGTGCCAACAGATTGAGGATTAGTAAATATCACGTCGGAAAAAAAATGTGCAAACATATGACTTTTGTTTTTATTTATAAATAATAATCCGGTTTCTTTTCTATGCGTATATTAAAGAAATTATTTAATGCAATCTTATTATCTGGGTTTATCTCAGATGACAGGCTTATAGGTATCATTCGCCTTATTTGCAAGAAAGGCTTTCCCTTAAACCCTGTTCTAATCTTAGCTGCTTAGGAAAACTTTTCACTTTAATCTATAATGGAAATTTTGGTTCATTTATTGATTACAAGAATGCTCTCGACATGCACGGTACGCATTCCTACCGAAGTCCGAATTTGTATAAGTCCGAAGGCGTACTCTGCTACTTAACCAATTGTTGACAACAAATATTCTTGACATGCAGGCTTATACGGAATTAATGATAATGTGCTTAATGATATTATTAGCTTATATCGGTAGCCCTACCGAAGTCCGAATTTACGTAAGTCCGAAAAGATTATACCATGGATTATCACTTACCGATTTGTTTAGGTGCTTGTAAAACGTACGTGCAAATTAATAAGTGATTTTAATATTTAGACAAATATATGACGCTTTTTAATACACTAAATAAATTGTCAAATTCAATAAAATTTTGGAAATTTATTTTTCAGTAAAGAGGAAAACAAACCGACAAAAAACAAAACAAATTTAGAAAGTTTAGAAGTTTAAAAGGCCATGATAAAGTTCAAATATTACTTTTGTAAAGGCCAAAGCAAAACAAAATAACACAAGCATTGGTTTTGGGGAAAAGTTTGGATGTTGACATTTTTTAACAATCTCGCAATTGTTTTAAAATTTAAAAAGACCTGTCAAAAATACAACATTTACAATACTTATCACTCAGCAATTGCCTGTTCAAAATCGATAGTATATCCTTCCGTGTTTGTTGTCAACAATTGGTTAAGTAGCAGAGTACGCCTTCGGGACTTGAGACTTAAACAAATTCGGACTTCTGTAGACAAGGCCGCTTTAGTATATCAAACATGCGACTCTTCTTTTTGAGGGACCTTCAAGAAAACGAATAGACCACGCGTTATTTATATGTGGAGATCACCCCTACTATAAGCTCTGCATGAAAATGATAAATTATGGCAGAAACTGAAGGGGATTTGCAAAATCCTCCTGATACACGTATCACTACTGTAGTGACAAATTTAATTTGCTAAAAGGGATCAAGTCTGCACGAGGGGGGGCACAACCAAATTCCACAAAGGCTGGTGTCCACTTTTTGTTAATTTTTTAATGTACAAATGAAAACGTAATTAAAAACTTAGTAAGTGTTACATGTACAAAATACGCAAAAATTAAAATACAAAAAAAGTAAAACAACATTAAAAACAAATTGCTCAATCTATAACGTAAAAACAGTTAAAGGACTGCAAAATTAATGCAGAATTTATTGAATTGGAAGCTTTGTTCAGTTTTCTCCCAAAGAGATTTTTACGATATATATATATATAGGCCACCGGCCCTTCAAAACAATAATACAAAATCAATCGTGTCTGACGACCTTACGCTTACTACATGCATGGTACAGATATTTACAGAGATTAATTTGAATATCACGCCTAGTTGAATTAACTAGCTTATAATATTTGCTAGATTAGGATGATTTACAAAATATGGTGGGATATAGCGATTTCGCTCACGTACAAAATATGGACATATTAAAGGCTGACTCAGAGATTTCCCGAGGAGGGCGCCCGTAACTTTCAAACAAATTGTGTTTTTTGCATGTACTTATTGCTTGTCCATATTATAATCACTGTGTAAAATAGCTAAGCTCAAATCGAAGTTCTTCATATTGAAAATCACAACTTTGTTTTAAAGTTCCGGATCCGGAATTTTTGTTATACACAGTATCCTATGGCACTGTTATGCTAATATCTAAATGAAAACTTATCTACGTTAAACAGGTATGATTCACATTGTAAATCGTATTTAAATTGAGCATACAACTGCAATTTAGAATAAGTTGCAATTGACTCGGTGAATGTTTGTATATGGATATCCTGACACCTTTGGTTGAATAAAGACATAAAAGCACCAATATTTGCAACGCCTTGAGCAACCCACACCTCACCAAACCCCATGGTAAAGAGTGTATTTTTTACATCTAAGGCCCAACAGCCCTTACCACTTTCAGCTCTAGTGTATTGAAATTTATTTCACTGATAAAGGGTCCTAGTTCTATCAATATCAAGAAGACGCAATCAATACTTAACTAGATGTACTTCATTTCTTGAAATAACTTGCCTCAGAATTCATCCAAAATCTACCTTTTTCCTCCACCAAAACACAACACAAGCCTTTCGGCCCTGGAGAAGACATCAACACATAACATGTCAAATGTATAGCTCCAAACACCATGAACACCGCTCCCTCTATCCAAAACCGTTAACAGAATCAAATTACACTCACAATGCAAAAGGCAGTACCTACCCACAATACGTGCACACTTACTGTCTTCTGCCGGGACATTTTTGGACCCTCAAATGTAGACCAATTCCAATATCTGAATATACAGACTAACGTCTGATAATAACTCTTACTATACATGTGTGTCAAAAAAAAACAACAACACTTGGTACCAGCCGCCATAAGTTTTGAACAAAAGCACATGACTATACTTGTTCTTTGTTGTAAGGTAACATAGGACTGTTAGCTAATGTCCCAGAAAAAAATCGTAATGATAGAGATAATAGTTTTTAAAATATGATCCCAACAATCAAGTAACCCGCAGGACCAATTTTACAAAAATGAGGAGCTAACAAATACAAGAGTAGCAGTGAAGAACGAAATGCCAAATACAAATGTGATTGCAATCAATATAATTGCTCAATTGTCTTGCAGAATAACTTCTGCTTGATCAAATAACTGTATTTACATAATACTGATAATGATAAAGCATTAATTTATTGGTGATAAAGTGAATTTCAAGGTAATACAATTATAAATGAGTTGGGATGCAATATCCTTGAATCCTGAACTTTATGAAAGCAAAACATGTTTTCAACACAAAACTCAATAACAATATCAATATATTCATTCGGTCATTCAATTTGGGGTTAAGATAACTTTGTGTGCTGTCACAAACGATGATGATTGGTTAGCTCTAATCCAATGCTGTCTAATTTGGACAATACATGTTTGTTGATCATACATGCCTAATTCCATCATTAAATATGCTAAAAGGCATGTTTATTAGCTGGTATTGGAAGCTTCATTGGAAGCATTCATATGTTAATATTTGTTGCAGCACCTGTCATTTAAAAAACGGAAATGGTTGTTGGACTTGGAGATTCATATTGGTGGTACTCCACGCCAAAAGTTACTAGCGCCCCAAAAGTTACTCGCGCCCCAATTTGGTAAAATGGGTCCTGCAGGTTACTTGATTTCTAGTAATTAAAAATTATTGAATCTACGTTTATGAACTTTTCAGGGACATTAGCTAACAGTCCTATCATACTTAAAAACAAAGAACAAGTAGTCATGTGCTTTTGTTCAAAACTTACGGCGCCTGGCACCAAGTGTTGCATTTTTTTATCTTCTTTTTTAATAAATGTAAAAATGTCAAAACACATTTGACTAGGTGCCGAGTAAAGTATGAGCGTACGTTGTTTTCCAGTCAAATTTTGACTGGAAAACAGGTCAATTGGACCAGAAAACAGGTCATTTTGACCAGAATCTAGTCAAATATGACTATATTGTGGCCAATTTTACCAGATTTTCTAGTCAAATTTAACTAGAAAACAGTGTAAAATCATAGTTGACGAGGCATTTTTAAGATTGCAGTTTCCAATGGTTCATTTGCACAAAGAAACCCGACGACCGTATGACTAATAAACTGCTGCTGAAATGATAGATATAAACTATAAGAAAGTGCTGGAATTAGTTAAAAAATTGAATTCAACATTTGGTGAAAACGAAAATTGACAGTTTTTGGACGCATCACTATAGTAAAGTTTTTAACCGCCTTCTATCTATCCCTAGCCCAACTGAAACTTTTATTAAGGAGTTACAGAAAGCTATTTATAATTTTATATGGAAGGTGGTCTAAGATTAGTTAAAGTGGGTTTATTTATCAAAGCTCTATGAATAATGTGGATAAGACGGGTTTTACAAGGTAATATTGATGAAAAACGCACGGCATTATCTAATTAGTTAAATGAGTTCATTGAAATATCAGATTTGCAGAAAGGAGCAAATTTCACTTTTCAATTATTTCAATGTCAAAAATTATGAACAATCACCTCCCAGAAACACTTTAATTAATAATATTATTAAAAGAAAAAATATAAAACATGAATGTATTTCAGACCGTGTACATTATTTTTAAAAAACGTTTCTAGTTTTTCAATGAATATACATACGATCAAAAAAATATATTTTTTAAATGTAACGGTGTACTCTGTGTAAATAAATAAAATTTTAATATATTTTTACTACATCCATAAATATAACTTCAGTGCATAAACATTTTAATGCTTTCTATTTTAGTCTCATCCTGAAAGGTAAAAAAAGGGTTGTAGATTATTGTGTAAGCCTCTCTAATTCAAAAGTTCAAAAAAATGGGAAAGTAAATTAAATGTTAACTGGAAAATATACCGCACATCACCATGGATGTAAAACTTCGTTGGTTCTGGTATATAGAATTTTAAATCGTATCTTACGACAAACACCTTTGTGTATGCAATATGGCCAAAGAAAAATGATTTATGCACTTTCTACCTTGAAAAATCAGAGACCATAAATCCTATATACTGTAAATGTGTTAAAACCTTATGGTTCAATTTCAAAACTGGTCTACGAATAAACGTGCTATTCCTGTAAAATTACATGATATTATTTGGAATAGGTACTGAACAGAAGCTTCGTGTGCTAAACCTACTCATTTTTTGATGACAAAAAAAATAATATTTATTGAAGGTCGAATGAGATGCCGAAGTAAGAAACCTGTATTTATTTCCTGCAAAAAGATATCGAAAACTACTATGAAATTGAAAATACATTTTTCTATAAAACGCAAATTCCAGGCCTATTCGTAGTAAGTAGCAAGTTTTGAGAAACCTATTTGACACTTGAAGAACAAATACAATCATAATTTCTCAGTAGATTTTTCTTCTATATCTCAAACGTCCCTAGAGGAAAATGACTACAAAACCTGACGATCACCGCAAAAAAAAAAAGGGTAGCGTTATTTTTCTTGTCAGATCTAGGGGAAATTTCACCCTAAAACAAGGCAGGGGTCCACTCCATGATTTTTGAAAAGTGCAAAAAATGCAGTTAAGGGACGTTAAAGATATATGAAGGGCAATTAATAAATTTAGCGCGGGTGCCCCTCGTGAAAATGTGGGTGGAATCTAGGAGGGGTAAATCCATAATACAGAGGTCAAATTGAAAAATGCTTGGATTGTGTAAAAAAAAGTAACCAAAGTGTTCGTCTTGTCACAAGAAATAAAAAATGTATAGTTTGTAGTTTCATAAATCCCAATTAACACTTAAGTGACCAAGGGGGGTTCCTATGGACTCCCAAAATTTGTTTTCGCGCTGGCCGCTTTACGCGTGGGATTTTTGTGCCGAATTTTTTTTTAATTGTCTGACTTTTAAATGCGCTTCTTTTCATACCAAAATAATTAAAATCGGCCAAGCCGTTAATGGAAGTCAAAGAACCAAAGCGATTTTTTTGCTGATATATGTTCACACATACATGTAAGTAAACAATTATTAGTAACATTAAAAATAATTAACCCTTTATGTGCTGAAAACAAACAATTTCATCGTGGAGGTTGCTAAACCGTTACTGTACAAACTCTATGGGAAAACCCCGTAAAAAATACAGGATTCCCTAAAACTGCTGGTTTTGTTTTAAATATATGTAATTTGGGTCTTCTAGAGTAGATATCAACATAAAATAAGTTTTAAAAAAGTTTGATCTAAGCGCAAGGCTCATTTGAATTTTCCGTCTTTTTGCCCATTTTTCGCGTGTTTTGAAAACAATATTTTGCCCCTAATTTGCAGCCAACATAACAAATTTCATTTTTTACTGCTGATTTGGAGTTGTCTTGGGCACTAACGGGAGTGAAAACCCCTTGGTCACTTAAGTGTTAATTTGGATACATATTGCCTCCAAGATGCCCGTTTACTTTTTTTAATAATGCGTCGAGACTTAGCAGCTCTTAGCAAGGGCTCTTTGATATTTTCATAAATTGTTCTTCGTTTGCCGATTTTTAAAATATGTAACGCACTTCAGCGACAATCAATAGCAACTTTACATTCAGCGTTAAACCATGGCTTGTGTTTGCTATAAGCTTTTGTAGAATACTTGGGTATTGTTTTATTGTCTATAAAGAGGATCTTCAATGTTATCAAAAGATTGCCTATTAATTAAAGCTAAACAGCTATTATTAAACTTTGGCCAATTGGCCTTGTGAAGTTGCCATATAGCAGAGTGCATTTTAGGAACTCTTTCTTCAGGCATTGGCTTATTAAGTGATCACTACCACACTGATCATCATGAACTCCCCACAAGAAGTCCATAAAATAGTAGGGGAACAAATTGATAAATCAATAGCTGACTGAGTTCCAGTCGCAGGATGGATATAAGTACAAGACCCATCATTCAAAATAAAGAATCTGATTTCTCCAAATAAAATTCTATAATGATACCCAACCGATTGGTATCCTTGCAACCGCAAAATTCACTATGGGCATTGAAGTTACCTACCAGGAGGAAAGGAGTAGGAAGTTGTTTAATCAATTCATCAATTTCATCTAGACCTAATTTATATTTAGGGTGAGTATAAACATAACAAACAGTTATTGTGCGGTGAAGAGTAACTTTAACAGAAACAGCTTCCAAATTAGTATTAATTTGAATGACAGAATGAGGGACCCTTAATCAGCATGGATGACCCTCCAATTGCTCTATTATCCACTGGGGATACAGCTGTTTTGTTATAAGAATCGTACCCCTTAAAACAAATTTTATTAGAGTCACTGTCATTAAGGCGTGTTTCCTGAAGACAAAGAATAGATGGTTATGATCAGTTATAAGGCATTTAACTTCTTCATAATTGGGTCTAAGCCCTCTGTGTAAGACTTGATAAAAGAAATCAATTAAGCCTATACGGAATAAAGCCCATGAACCCCATTCAAATCTATACATGTGCATATTGATTATTTCGTGCAGATATCACATGAATGAATAACCGGTAAAGGTAAATCAACTCTATAAATAGGTATAGAATTGATCTATCTGTCAACTATCATACAACGTGTTTTGAGACAGTGGTTTTCTAGTAATAAAAACTTCTTTGTCTTTTTGGTCACGTGTGTGACATACCAAAGTCAATTAAAATTCTTTGTTAATTACTTGTCTATTTCCTATAAATTTGTAATTTTTTCAACATAATTTAAAAATTGAAGTCCATGCAATGCTTTAGGCAGTATTTCAAGCAAAAATTAATAGTTATTCAATATGAAAATAAAGAAGCAAAATGGTGTAATAATCTCACTTTTTTATCCCAAAATATTAAACACGTTCATTTATGCAAATGAAGTTGTTTGAGTGGAACATATTGTTTAAAAATATCATGCAGGAAACTTGGAAGGATGGTAAATGTGATAATGTAAAGAAATTTGCAATACCATTAACTTCACTTTTTATCAAAAAGGTTTACTTTTTTGAAGAATGGCCCCAAAGCGTCTAAAGATGCCAAAAATCCCAGGCGAAAATTAGTATTCGAAATTCACTCAATGCGTAAATACGATAAATCTAAAAATGTTTAAGCTCATTCAACATAGGCCTACTTGTGACCTGCAATCACGTTACTGGCCCTAGAATTAGTGAGTAAAACGGGTATTGAGAAACGGGTATTTGAAAAAAACTTACCAATATGAACAAACTTCTTGTGATGATAGACCAATAGACGCTGACGCCTTGGGATTGTTCAGTCTTTAAATTTAATAACGCGCTGTCTTAACAAAGTAACAACATACACACACATTACCGTGCACTAACACGGCAACACGACCACTGACAAGGCCTAACGTTTGTTGTTGTTAGTGACTTAAAAATTACTCTTGTGTGACGGTTTTATGACCTCGCACGTATCATCATGATATTTCATTTGAAAGAATATCAGCCTCACAATATATTTCCCATTTCATTTCAATGAATCCGACATACCGGTAATGTTTTCTTGTTAGCAGTATTACAAAGGTGTATAGACTATACAACAATACTATTTTCGTTTATTTTTACCACATCATGTTTTTGTTTAATTTCAATTTTTTGCACAGAACTTGCGTTTCTATATAATGGTTTCATTTATTTCGATCTTTTCTATAGATCTTCTTCTTCTTAGCGTGTCCACAAGTCATTGGTAATGGCGGGTTGGTACATTTTGTGACCCCACTTTGCCTGCTCCCAGTTGAATTTAGCAGCCTTGACGGAATAAAGTACAGTAGTCCCTGCACTTTATTCCGTCAAGGCTGCTGAATTCAACTGGGAGCAGGCAAAGTGGGTGCAGTAAATGTACCAACCCGGTAATGGCTTGTGGTGGTGTCAGGATTTATTCAGCTATGTAAGCTGATCCGGGGCCGCATGTATCCATGATACGGACGCTCCTAACATGGCCCGCTTTTTTGAGACTGGGGG